>CAHIKZ030001112.1:662500-702500 GCA_903632075.3 Acanthosepion pharaonis
CTCTCTCTCCAACCTTTATTCTCTCGCTTCTACTCGCTGTTATAATGCTTTATTTTATTTTCACTCCTTCCTTTTTGTGATTATATTTTGTTCATTCACATTTTTTTTGTTTCTCTTTTCAGTTTCTTATTAGAGACATAAGACAATGTGATAACTTTTTCCAGCGACTTTCTAAACCCCAAGAGCAAAGCCTGTAATGGCGACAATGGTGGAGATGAAGAGGAAGGATCAATTCAGACAGAGAATGTTGGGATCAAGCGTGTTGTTGTTGATGAAGAGGTTTCATATAATTGATTTCCTATTACATAAGTCTCACCTGGGAAATAATGACAAAAAAGAAAAAAAGAAAAAAGAAAAAAAAGAAAAAGAATTATTTCTTCTAGCATAAAAATCATTTTCGAAAGAGAACATCGAAATGTTTATAGCCATTTTGGAAACCGCCAATGTTAATAGAGGAGGAGGAGGAGGAGGAAAGAAGAAGAAGAAATGAAAGAAAATAGAAAGAAAAGAAAAAGAAAGACAGAAAAGAAAAAATGAAAGAAAATAAAAAGAAAGAATGAAAAAAAGTAAAAGAAAGACAGATAAAAGAAAGACAGAAAAAAAACCAAGAACGAAAGAAAGAAAAGAAAAAAAAGATATAAGGCGAAAACAAAGAAAGAAAGAAAGCTAAAGAATAAAAGGAAAAGAAAGAAAGAAATTAAAAGAATGAAAAGAAAACAAAGAAAGAAAGAAAGAACGCAAAAGAATAAAAGGAAAACAAAGAAAGAAAGCGAAAAAGAAAGAATGCAAAATAATAAAAGGAAGAAAATGAAAGCAAAAGAATAAAAGAAAAAGAAAGAAAGAAGAAAGTAAAAGAATAAAAAAGAAAGAAAGGAAAAAGAAAGAAAGTAAGAACGCAAAAGAATAAAAGGAAAACAAAGAAAGAAAGAAAAGAAGAAAGAAAGCGAAAGAAAAAAAGAACGCAAAAGAATAAAAGGAAAAAAAATAAAGAATGAAAGCAAGAAGGGAAAAAGAAAGAATGAAAGAAAAAAAAGAAAGAATGAAAAAAAATATATTTTAGGAGATAGAAAGTAAATTTATAGGAATAGGTAGATGCACAAAAAATCCAACGTGTAAATGAAAGAAAAAGAAAAGGAATATAATTTAAAGAAACAGTATAAAAATTAAATAGTGAAAAATAAGTTTAGGAAGGAAAAATAGGCCTGGGGAATGAAAGCATAGAAAGAAGGTAAAAGAAAAAAAAATAGGATAATACACCAAAAGTTGAAGAAAGAAAGAATGAGAAAAGAAAAAGAAAAAATAGAAAGAAAAAACAAACTAAAAATGCAAAAAATATAAAGGAAAACAAAGAAAGAAATCTAAATAAACACTGATAAAAATAATAGCCTTTCGTGATAACATTGCCACTATTAATATGTGCAAAGAAGAATTCGTCTTGTTTTTTTTCTAAACAAATAGAAAAAAAAATGCAATTTGTTGAAGCAAGTTCAGTAAATAAGTAGGATCACCAAGCACGACATGGAACAAGATAGTAAGTCTGCGATTTAAAAACCGTACAGGAACCAGATTTTCGCTTTAATGTAAAACTCTAAAGAATTTCTTGGAGAACTTTTCATGTCTGGAATAATGTTCACAGAGAATCACATCTATGGGTCTGAGATATCTAAATATTTCAATCCCTTGGAAGCAGATCGTGTGCATTTTCATTTTCTGTGAATGTTTCGTTGCGCTTCTCATGTTAACTCCTAGTGCAGTTTTTAATTTATTTCAAACCTCTTGTCAATGCCTTGATGAAGTCATTCAAATCAAGACTCATGCAATTTACTCTAATCTTAAAAGAGCATTCAAGATTGATACTAACCTTAATACAGTGCCAGTTTAATCAAGACCCCAAAGTAGCAAATGCTATGGGGCCGCCATATATTTTCGAGGGTCCTACATTAAAATTCTTTCAAGCTGTCTGGTGAAATCAGCATCTTCCGATCTGGCGATGTTAATATGTGTGTGTCGGGAAAGTTTCAACTTTAATCATTTCTGGAAACATTACAGCGAGGCTGTTAAATCTACTCCAATGTCACATTTAGAATCATTTACCTCATATTTTTCTGGGTTTGTGTATTATGCTGATAGGAACTAAATATTTATCTGTTTTATAAGCTACAATTACTCTACCACACTAAGATATCAGAAATTGGAATTTATTGGGTTGTTCAAAGATAGCATTTTATGTTTCTCCTTAGATGGCATTAGGGGCGTTTAGTTTTAACTAAATTTATTAAAAACAAAAAAAAAAAACACTTTTTTATTAAATTTTTTAGAATTAGCGTATTTTTCTTTATTCATTCAAACATTGAAAAGAGAAGATAAGTAAGAGTTTTTTGGGTTTTTTTTTTGCATATTATACATTTTTACTTTATAAAAAATAAAAAATTCAACTGAAATGCAAAACTGATTTGTGTGGAACTGCGAATGATCAAACTTTTCAAAACGTATTCAGGTCACTTACAGGTCACTTTCAATGCATCTTTTTCTGATTATATTATCAGATCATTGCAAAAGTTTGCGTCCGATTTTCGTTAACAAAATAACCGTAACTTGGCACAGGTGTTTGCCTTGGTGCCAATTTCTGATGTGTTTGAGATTGAAACTTTGCTTCGTTCAGTGGCGAGTCAAATTTTGTTGAAACTTTCTCCACAAATAAATGCCTTAAAGATGGACGAAGCAAAGTTGCACTTTTCGACATATTATGCTCCATGAATTCCCGAAAAGGAGTAAGCGTCGGAAATGCAATTCTAAACATCCAGAAGATTTATTTGGATCATGTTTCAGCTCTTCAGACGATCAGAAAGTGATGTGGCAGGGTGAGTTTCACCTAAACGATCAACCTCGCCCCGGGTGACCTTCCGACGTCGATGAAGACCCTCTGCCTGCCAACGTGAAGAATAATTTCGGCAGAAGAGATTGCTAATAGTTTTTAAATCGATATCCCAACTACCTATCACCATGGTTCGTTTCTAAAGCAGACACGTAGGTACCGAATTCTCTGATGGAACGGAATAAGCTCAATTGTTTTTCTACAGTAATTTCTTTGCTGTTGTGCAATAAAAAGGATCCGTTCTTGGATAGAATTGTCAAAGGCGATGAAAAATGGATTGTTTATGATAACGTTCGATGTAAACGAAGCTGAACACAAGCTTGTGAATGTGCAGAACGGGGACTAAAGCAGACTTGCAGCCAACGAAGGTGTTGCAGTCTGTTTGGTGGGATTGCAGAGGGATCACTTTGAGCTACCTACATGCACCTTCTAAGGTTAATGTTTTCCACTAGCATAATGTGAAAAGATTATATTAGATCAATTTCTAGGTCTGCTGCTAGGATAATTGATTTACTGTATCCTCCTAAATAATATTTCTCACCAAAATCTATCATATATTTGTAAGTCAACCATTCATACTTGCCTTGAATATTGCTGTTACATCTGGTTCTCAAACTATCATTTAGAGATTCTTGATAAAATCTAAAAACGAATCTGCAATGTTACTGATCTTGATCTGGCATCTCATCTTCACTCACTTTCCAACACCCGTAACGTTGCTTCCCTCTACCTTTTCCATAAATACTTTCATGGTAATTGTTCTAATGAACTTTTCTTCATAGTAACTAAACTTTATGAATTTAAGTGCAGTCCCAGATAGTAACAAGATCATTGCTGAAAAAGCTAGATGTAACCGGAAGTTCTATGTTAACAGTTTCTTCTATTTCACTTCTGACTTCAGTCAAAGTTGACCTTCAACAATTTAAATGGAATATCAAGTGTTATCTTCCATCTTCTTAATTATTGTTCTTTTATTGTTCTTAATGTTTTTTTCTCTCATATTATTTAACACTAAGTAACCCCTTGTGTCTTAGTGGCTTTATTGACTTGCTACCTCCAACTGGCAAAACAATAACTGCAAAAAAGTATTGCGACCAACTCACTAATCTCAGTGTGGCTATTCAAGAAAAACAGACGATTTTGGCAGATTGAATAGGTGTCATCGACAGCAGAAAAGCGCATGTGACAAAACAAACGTTGCAGAAATTTGAAGAGTTGAAATGGGAAACTTGCCAACCCCCAACACATTCTCCTGCCTTGACTCGTTCGGAATTCCGTTTGTTTCGGTCTCGACAGAATAATTTAAATGACAAAAAATTTGACTTATTTACAGTCAGTCGAAAACTACTTCACAACTTACTTCCAGCAAAAACACGAAGTTTCTACAAAAATGGCATCAACAAGTCATTAAAACAGTTGTTCCCAACCGATTTGGGGCCATGCCCCACTTTGGTATTTCTAAAATTCTGATTCCCACCCCCCAAATATTTATCTCTTACATATTCAAAATTCAAATTTGCAATTCACGTGAAGGAAGCTTAAAAGGCCATTAACATGGTCTCTAAACAAGCCTCCATAGACCATAGCGTTTATGAAGGGAAAAATTAAAAAAACAAAAAGACGGTTAAATGTATGTAGTTTCAAAACTTATAATAGAGAACTGAAAGGCAAAAATATAAAATAGGGTGCACAAATAATGGAGACGCACTCATCAGGGACTGAAAATTAATTGCAGCCACCATTTTTGCTGGATTAACAAACCTCATAATGAAGTTGGCTTGCATAAAAGAAACAAGAACACAAACCAATCTTTCATTCAATGCAGCTGATCTGTTTAAAAGATCAAAATGGACAGAATGCAGCATTGAGTATCAGCAGGCAAACTCATGTACACACCATTATTTAAGTGTGCATTTTATGCTCGTACACAATGCAAACATAATGATTCAACCCAATACAGATTAACACAGAAATGGATGTGAATAAAAATGTGTATGTATAATTTCTGACTATTTCAAATATATAAACAAAAAGGTTTTATTTAAAGATACCATGAATAAGTACAGACGCCTAATACACACATGCAGACAAACGCCATGATTACACCAAAAATAATGTCACCTATTTATTTCCATAGAAATTACAACAGATACATGACACTCATCATTGGACAGAATCTGTTTTCAGCAAAACACAGTCTTCCTTTTTTTCACAGCAGTAATGATATCAGGAAAATGTCGTCCATATAGATCCGAACCGATTTGGGGCCATTCTCCACTTTGGTATTTCTAAAATTCCGATGCCCCCCCCCTGTAATGTTTATCTCTTACATATTCAAAATTTTGCCGCAATTCACGTGAAGGAAGCTTAAAAGGCCATTAACAAATGTCTCTAAAAAAGCCTCCATAGACAATGGCGTCCATGAAAGAGAAAGATTTAAAAAAAAAAGAAGAAAAAAAAACAGTTAAATATATATATAGTTACAAAATATATAATAGAGAAATGAAAGGCAGAAATATAAAATATTTGAATGTAATATTAATATGTAAATATGTTGTAATATATTTTGATCATTTTAATCATGAAATAATAATACAAAATGGAATTTGAGCTCACTAGAAAACTATTCACAGTTAATAACTCATTCTCGAATTGCCCCCTTATTCTGTTGGTATAGTAAGTTGAGGGTGCACATCCTACTCATGCCCCACCGGTGGGGCATGCACCCCACGCTGGGAATCATTGCTGTAGAATGATAAAAAAAACACTAGTTAAAAACAATGGAGTCTATGTACTTGACTAATAATTTTTTTTGTATGTAAAATTTTGTTCTTAATTTTCTAATCAGTTACGAACTTTTGCAATGATTTAATATATTCACGTTTATCAAAATGGCGTTGTGATCCAAAAGGTTTCGGTGTTACAAGTGCATTACAGTAAATGCTCGATTTAACGCACCCTCTCGAATAAGCGGAACATTGAGATAATTCTGAGAGAATTAGAAGTCCTACCAGGATTCATTATTGGCAGCCATAACCTTAACGTAAACTATGCAGATGACAGTGTTGATAGCAGACATAGAAAATAAACTCCAAGTACTCCTAGAGAAGGCAGTGAAGGAAATCAAGAAGAAAGGAGTATGCATCAATTGGAAGAAGAGAGAATGAATGTTTGTTAACAAAAGGAACAGTGCAACATGTTTTTGTTTTTTTATTTACAATGGTGTTCACCCTGTATAAGGCCCGGGAGCCACTCGAGGTTGAGAGTCATAGAGTAAGAGGCACAGTTCATGTAGATATGCGGGAAAGATAACGGCTAACTCTAGACTTGAATAGGTTAAGATTGTAGTGATCAGGGAAGCATCCTCTTGGGAGTCGGTTCCATAAAGCAGCAAATCATTGGAAGAAGTTGCTCGAGCAGAACTTACATCTCACCAATGGAATACGAAAGGAATTATGGTGGTTCACTACAATGGCATATTTGGGAAGGATATTAGAATAATTCAGAAAACTGCCTGCATATGGAAGGAAATCATTAAATATCCAAAAACAGAAAGTTGTGTAATAAGCGGATTTGTTCAACTTATACGGCGAGGCGATTCTGAGAGAATTAGAAGTCCTGCAAGGAGTCATTGTTTGTGACCACAATCTTAACAACATAAGATATTCAGATAACATAGTTTTGATAGCAGACACAGAAATGACACTACAAGAACTCTAACAGAATGTAGGGAAGGAAAGCGAGAAGAAAGGACTAAGCATTAATTGCAAGAAGACAGAATGGTTGTCAGCAAAACGAAAAACCCACTCTGCAAATTCCAAATTGTAAACACTAAAATCAAGCAAATATAACAATTTAAATATCTGGGAAGTGTTTTAACTGAGGGCCGAAATACGCATTGTTATAGCGAAATATACCTTCCCAAAGCTAAGCAATGCATTAAGAAACAGAAAAATGCCGTTAGAAACAAAGAAAAGAGTACTAAGGAAAGAGTTTCGTAATATCAGTCCTCCTATATGGTAGTGAATGTTGGATAATCTTTTCACAGATAAAGAGATTTGAAGCAACAGAAATGTGATTCTACAGAAGGATGCTGAGAATACCATGGACCGAACATGTTAGCATCGACAAAGTTTTATAGAAAGTGAAATTGTTTTCCACTTATATTTAACATTAAGAAAAGAAATTCTGAAATTTCTAGGGCACATTATGAGGAAAGAGAGCTTGGAAAAATTGATACTCACAGGACAGAATGAAGGCAAGAACAGATGAAAACAACGCATAACCTACCTAGCGAACAAGGTTTAGAACAGATAACAAAAATACAAAATTTATTAAGAACTACAAAGAACAGGAAATTATGGAGAGCCATGATCGCCTACGTCCTAAAGGGACACGGCACATAAAATGAGAAAAAGAATTGTTGTCTCATTTAAAATTCATTTTATGTTCGTATTTTTGTTTCTTTAATCACGTAATGTATTGAATCAATTCTTAGATTTGTGCAAGGAACGTTGGTTCACTGCGGCGTGTGAGACAATTTCTTTCGCCAGAATCTAACATATTTATAAATCTACCATTCCTTCATGATTTGAATATTGCTGCCACAAATGGAATGGTGCTCCTGCTATAAATTTAGAACATCTTGATAAAATCGAAAGAAGAATCTACAATGTTACTGGTCCTGACCTGGTATCCCGGTTTCAATCACTTTCCACCGCTCTTATGTCACTTCCATGTGCCTTTTCTAGAAATATTTTCATGGTAATTGTCCTGGTAAACTTTGCTCTTAGACTTTATGAATGAAGTACTGTACTAGATTGGCGGTAAGGTCTCATCCGTTGAAATGGCTAGATGTAACTGTAAATAGTTTGTTAACAGTTTTTTTTTTTCCTCGCGTTTCCCGCTTGCGGAACTCTTTTCCGTTTTTTTTTTCCTTTCCAGTCAACTTTGTTCGGCAAAAGTTTAAATACAATGTCAACAGTTGTCTACTGTCTTCTTGCTTCCTTTTCTTTTATTGTTCTCGCCGCTTACCGTATTTTCTGGCTTACGAGACGCTGCGGCCTGGAAGACGCATCTTATATTAGAAAGAAATTTCTCAGAAAAAAAAGTCATTCTCATACAACAACACATTCACCATACATCCTTCACATACTGGCGCCACGTATTGTTTAGATTAATCACTCGTCCGATTTTGTTTGTATCTCAATGACATACTAATCAAAAGCAGAAAGTCTCCCGCTGCTGCTAGTAAACAGAGCATGTTTCAGCTTGTGGCTCCGCTCCAGGAAAGTTTATCGTCTTGGAAATATTGTAACAGCTAAGTACTGAGGTTACATCATATAAAAGGCTGAATTAGATAGCTAACATTATAGTGTAATGACTCAACAAACAAATCCACGTCCCTTTCACTCAAGCCAATTATGTGACCGTCCAAGTTTACTTGAGCCTGGGCATTGACTTACATTCGTCTTGGAAGACGCACACGTATTTTTCAGGAAAAAACTGCGTCTTGTAAGCCGGAAAATACGGTAATAATTTTCTTTTTCTTATTCTTTCGCACTCAGTAATCTCCTTGTGTCTTAGTGTCCTTACTGTCTTGCTTGAGGTAGACTAATTAATAGAAATGTTTTGCCGATGTATTTACGGGTCACTTTTACATTCTATTTAGGAAACTCCTGTTTCTGATGTAAACGTAACTCCCTGTTTTACACTGATTGTATTTCTTATGCTTGTTGAAGTGTTAAAAATTTGTTGAAATGATAAATTTAATATTCAGTTTACCTGAATTTATTTCAGGTTCATTAAGGAGTTTGTAGGTAATATAATAAGCCTAGTTTCTGTGTTCCCGTTTAAAAATTTATTTCTCCTTTTCTTTTTGGTTTTGTGGCTTTTGTACGCATCTTTTCTTTTCTTTTTTTTTTCGTTGGTTGGTGATTTTGTTTAGCGGCATATCAACACCTCTATGGGTTATTTACTTCCGAAATCTAAATATTTTGAACACAATTTTATGTCTTCAACGAATTCTACTGTACGTAGATATTATTAGTAATCCTACTATAAATAGGTATTGTTGGTATTTTTTTTCATATAAAAATGTATTTTTATACTTTCATAGTGTTTTGTTCTTGCTTGGGGGTTTGTTGTTTGACCATAGCTGGGACCCTAACAGGTGCTACCACCCTGGGTCAGGATAGCCCTGAGAACACCAGCAATTAAGAGGTGGTTCCACGCTCCTCAAAACCTCCTGATCAGAGGTCTTGCTTCCGGATGTAGTTTATCGTCATACCCAGGACGTTTTTTTTTTTCTTTGGTATTGTATACCAAATAACTTTTTTTTAGGTAGAATCTCGGAGCTTCAAATTCAAGGTCACTTTTATTTTTATTAACCATCGGGTACTAATCCGATTCACATTCGCAACCACACACTCACTCTCACACACACACAACACACACACGCGCAGACACACATGCACACAGACATATTTATATAGTGAGAGAGAGAAAGAGGGGGAGAGAGAGGAGAGAGAGAGAGAGAAAAAACAATCTTCTATAAATATAGTAAATTTTAAGTAAGCATCGAAGTGACTTATTGTTGGACCACTTAATGTTTGGTACAAGGCCGGATTAGAGCACCCAGTGATGTATATTCTATGGCTGGCTTGATGCACACGCTGGTCTTTCTATCACAGAGGCCATCTTCTGACGTCGATATATGAATCTCTTAATTTATTATGGTTGGCTTAAATTGCAGTTCATCAGAGCCAGGTCTTTTTGATGAGGCTAAGTTTCTTTGTTCTTTTGATAAGAGAGGCAAACAAAGGAGCGTGAATTATACGAGAATATCTCGCGATGTTTGCTTAAGGCTTTTATACCAGACAAAAACATCTCATACCTACACACGTATACTAGTAAACACATACATACCTTAAAATAGTCGCGAAATGGCACATATATGTTTGTAATAAAAAATACAGGAACAGTAAGTGACTTATACAGACACAAAGGAACTGGTATTTGGCACTTGTTTGTAAATATATATGCATATCGTGTGGATGCGTGTGTAGGGCAACAGTTATCAACATGAATGTGTAATAGGCGAACAGAGTTCAAATTCCGCCCTAGTCTGTTACGTTCACTTTCACGCAAATACTTTCGGGTTTGTGTTTCTTTTTATGGTTTATCAACCCTTTGTGGGTTGTTTAAAGCTGACACATATTTTTGGTATTGCTAGAATAATTCCTTTTTTGCGAGTGAATATTACATTAAAAAAATTGGGAGAGATAACAATAATTTTTCCAGATAATTCTTACCATTTAACCCTTAGCTGGGGGAGAAGAGTTGCATTCTCAAGGGTATTTGTGTGTAAGTGAATGTAAGGAGTCTGACTGGGCATTCCTAACCGCTGTTTGGGGAAATATATGAATCCATTTCGTACCCTCGCTACAGACATTGTTTAAAAAGAACGCTCTAAGCCTTGGGTGGCAATCAGTTTAAGAAAAGGAAAATTTTGAATTCCAAATGTTGGTAAGGCAACGGGGAAACATTATCTTTCCCAGTAAATTTTGGCAATTCACAGAAAATAAAGAAAGCGGAGAGTCATGATAGCCGATATTCTACCATAAAATTTTTTGTCCAGGAACATACAATATATTTTCTTTCCTCATGAAGTTACTGCTAATACAATGCAGAATAATTCAAAACAATTTCAAAGAAAATAAAAACAAAAATAACAAAACCAAAATCAGTAAAAAGCTTAATCAAAGCGACGGAGTTAAACATCATGGAGGGGAAAGATTTCATGGGTGACCGTTTGAATAAAAAAAATGAGAGTAAATATTGTTGCCCGTTCAAATAAAATGATATTTACTTATACATAAAACACACAAATTTTAAATGTAATGAATGTTACAAAGTTCTTCCCTTTGTAAGGAAATGATGAACATGAATTGTCTTTTAGGAAGAGAGAAAATGAAATTAGAAAACAAGATCAAAGGGTGTCCGTTTTTGTTATGATGTCAAGACGCTGAGGTTGACTCATGGCTCTTTACTGCGGTCAGTCCTTCTACTGAGTTGGATGAATGTTTGGTTTTTATCGACTTTTGTAGCCTCCATTGGCCTGTGTTTATTTATTGCCGGGAGTTTGATTTTGCTATTTATTTTTATTAAACTGAAAATTTGAAGTATGTTTGAAACCCAGAAGACTGCGCGGAGCCTATGCGCGGTGTGTATAATTTTGTCATTTGCTCCTTTGATTTGATGTTGTCCACTTCCACCTCCTCTACAATCTCATTAAATGCATTGATAATAATTAATACTAATAAATACTAATTAAATACACTGAACGTCAAATTTTAGACTAAAATATTTATCTGTATCTTTAATGAAATGCTAACAAGAGTTTGTTGTATTTCTCTCCCAGCTTCCCCTCTTTTATGTATGAGAATAATTCCATTAATCAAACTGAGAAAGAAACGCGTTACGGAGAATTTTTCTTTTTCATTTAGGCATTCACTTAACTACATACAATCATATATACATACGTACACACATATATACCTTGTATATTTAGAAAGCAATTTGTTTAGACATCTTTAAAACTTCTCTCTGTTAAGTTTTAACCCCCCCCACCTTTTCTCGTCTGTTACCCCTCTCTTTAACTCTAATATTCGTCCTACACTCTCATACTTTTCTTTTTGAATTTGTAGGTCTGATGAATTGGATCGTATTTACGATTCCAATGGAATAAATTAAGACCATGGAATATTAGTGTTTAAGCCTTTTTATTATATTCTTACTCTGTCCTGGACATTGAGTTCTACCTGGATTCTATCCTCTTGGAATTATTTTTTATACAAAATATATATGTATGTGTATGCATGTATGTATATATATTTATATATTTTGCATATGTATGTGTATATCTACCACTAATATTATCTATGTGTGTGTGGGGGGGTGGCAGCATGTCATTATTATTCAGGCATGTGTTGTTGAAAACTACGAAAATTTTTCTGCTTGATGATCTTTTTTTCAATTTTTTTCTTGCTTTCTCGCGAATTTTTAATGTTAAAGTGGGACCCCAGTCAATGTTTTTTGTTTGTTTTTTTCCTTTTTTGCCGGGCGCTTTCGGTAGTGCTCAACCGCCATCATGGCGTTTGTTTTGGTTTGAAAATATGCAGTTGTTTGTATTAGTTTTATAGAAAATGTTAGACGATATTGTTGGGTTAGTTCATTATTGGTAAGGAGGGGGGTTGATGTTTATTATTTGGAGGATTAGTTATTCGCTATGTCCTGATAAATATAAAATAGCCCTAATCAAAAACTTACTCAATAGAGCCTTTCACATTTCCTCAGCTAGAACAGTATTTTACAAAGAACTCACCAATATAAACCACTCATAAACAACAATTTCCCCAATAAATTAGTCGACCAACATATAAAACACTACCTAGAAAATATACATAATAATAACAAAGAAAAATGACTAACAACAATAACACTATTAAACTCTTCTATAAAAATCAAATGCACTCTAACTATAAACTTGATGAACTAGATATAATCAACACCATCCACAAATACACTAAACCCGTCCAACAACATAAACAAATAAAATTAATAATATATTACACTAAATTTAAAACATCTAACATAATCGTCCGAAATAATACTACCCCACCAAACCGTTCCTAAACAAGACCAATGCAGTGTATAGGTTTACTTGCTTGTTTTGAGAATGCTTCTCACATAATAACCCTAGCACATTCATAGGACACACAACCACAACTCTTTCGCGTAGGCTCACATACAACCTTAATGACACCGGCGCCATAAAAAATCATCTTGTAAAAATACACAGCACCTCCAGTAACACATTCAAAACATTCGACATAAGAAGAATCTTAATTAACACCAAAATCCTCTATAAAAACAACAGCAAAAAACGACTAGAAACTCTGGAAGCCGTCCTAATCAAAAGCCAAAAACCCAACATAAATAAAATAGCATTTAATACTGACAGAAACATCTTAAACATTTAATAACTAATCCTCTAATAATAAATATCAACCCACACCGTCAGTAGCGTAGCTAGAGTAAACGTCACCCGGGGAGGTCCGCTCAAATGTCACACCAATGACCCCGATTCCCCCTATGCTGAATGGTTAGCTGTAGCTAAATTTTCATACATGCTCTACCTCTAGTTTACTCTACTGACCGGTACGTTACTGTTTACATGTATGATTCAAAACAAAATCCAATACCACAAAATAGTCAGTTCAAATCAAAAGATTTTTAAAATGCAACTGTTCACTTTCAGAACAACTAAATACAAAACACGGCAATACACAAAAGAATGACATTAGATACTATGGTCTTAGAATGAATGTTTTCATTGTGGCAAACTGGTCAATGACATCGCCAAAATCTGTTTGTCTTGTAAGCTCGTTTTCAATGGACAGCACAGCCAGATCCGACAGTCTCGACTGGCTCATGGTTGACGTAATTTTCTGTTGCTAATTTTCCGGTGTCCAATTTGCCGTTGCATCATTTTCTGGGTACCATTTAATTATCAATGATGTTTGAAAGTATTTTTCTTGACAAGAATGCTCTTTTTAATTTTTAAGCATTTTTCTAACATTGTCTGCATTCTTTTAAAGGTTACCTAGAGAATTTATGCAAAGTTTATTTTTTTGTTTTTCTTTATACAAGTAAAATAAATTTACATCGTATTTTGATGTTATGATTTTAGTTTTAGTGATAATTTAAAAACAATAAATATTTATCATTAGTACCAATAATGGAAAATTAAGTTAAAAATTTAAAAGAATCGTTTTTGGAATCGGAAAATAGGCACAATTTTTTTCCGATTCCGATACCCCAAAAGTTCCGATTTTTTTCCGATTCT
Organism: Acanthosepion pharaonis; assembly: GCA_903632075.3. Classification (NCBI taxonomy): domain Eukaryota; kingdom Metazoa; phylum Mollusca; class Cephalopoda; order Sepiida; family Sepiidae; genus Acanthosepion; species Acanthosepion pharaonis. The sequence goes on from CAHIKZ030001112.1 coordinate 676,285, forward strand.
CGATTCCGATTCCGATTAATCGTCCCAACACTAGTAGATATATTCAAAAGTATATCGCTCACTCAATGGAAAATTGTATCTCAGCGAATTGATACACAGGAAAGACTGAAATTGTTGCACTTTTGGCTTCGTATTTCGCTTTGTTGTTATTAATGATGCAGAGTTAAAACACCATATCATCCGATAAAATGTTAAAACAATGTCTCTTGTTAGTAACCAAGAGTGTAGCAACTGAAACACATGAAAGCTGAAAACATTGCTATTTTTCCTACTCACAAATTTCCCGACAATTTATTAGAAAATTTCTGACGGGGGATAAAACTGGGGGGTCATAAAATATTTCTGGGGTGTCATATGCCTGCCTGCGAAACCCTGTGTCTCCACCACTGTTTTCACACTATTTTTGGCACCTTAGCCTGGTTGAAAAATTTTGTTGCGGGTGACATTGTGTCACCCCTCCTGTGCAGGCACCCGGGGCGGTCCGCTCCCCCTAGCTACGCCACTGGACACCGTACCAATAAGGAACTAACCCAACAATACCGTCTAATATTTTCTATAAGGCTAAAACAACCAATAGCATATTTTCAAAACAAACGCTATGATGACGGTTAAGGGCAACCGAAAGTGCTCGAAAAAAAAAAAAAAAAACATTGACTGGGGTCCTACTTTAACAACCAAGACCCAAACATTAAAAATTCGCGAGAAAACAAGAAAAAATTGAAAAAACATCGTCAAGCGGGAAAATTTCGTAGTTTTCAACAACACATGCCTCAATAATAATGACATGCTACCAAATACACACACACACACACACACACATACGCACACACACAAACACACACCCACATACACACACACATATATATAACACTAATAATCTTGTAAATATAAGCAGCTATACTCGTCCGGCAAAACCTTAGGTGTTTTAGCTTGTAAATGAACAAACTAATACTCAAGGGAAAAAAAAAGGGGGAAAAAAAGAAAGAACTAAGAACATATATTTCCGGCGAAAATAATCGTCTAGAATCTAAGTTTAGAGTGCAAAGAAAAAAAACTCCGATACGAGTAAAGTAAAATAACTAAACAAAGTGCTCAATACGCTAAGTAGAGCAAATAAAGCAAAGTAAACCTAAAGAGCCAGACAAACCTACCGAGGTTTCACCTACGCGGATCGTCAGTCTGCCCTGACGATCCGCGTAGGTAGGTTTGTCTGGCTCTTTAGGTTTATATATATATATATATATATATATATATATATATATATATATACACGGGTGTGTGTGTTTATAAGTCAGTATTTGTCCTAAACATCCCCTCTTCATTCTTGTTGATAAAGCATGTATAAACAAATTGCTTTCAGAATATACAAGGTATATATGTATGTACGTATGTATATATGATTGTATGTAGTTAAGTGAATGACTAAATGAAAAAGAAAAATTCTCCGTAATGCGTTTTACTCTATACTGTATTATTTTATTGTAAAATGTTGTAGAAATATTTTGCAAGGTGGGGATCTGTTTCAACCCCATTTTCAATATCTCGTGTGTGCTTTTTTTAATTTGGGGAGTTGTTCGTGAATTTTTTACAATTATATTAAGAAAAATCTATGAAGATATTATTTCAGTAAAAAAAAATGTATGCAATATCAAGTGTGCACATATGGAAAATTCGTCCCGAATCTTACCAAAAATAATCTAATAAAACTCAAAAAATATTTTTTCTGACAGTTGACAGAGGACGGCAAGTGCGACGCTGAGATCCGAAGGCGTATTGGGATGGCTAAGGACGCATTCCAAAAGCTGGACAGAGTATTGCGAGACAGGAGGATTTCTTTGGTAACAAAGAAAAGAGTACTGAACTGCAGTGTGATATCTGTCCTCCATTATGGCAGCGAATGTTGGACGGTCTCCTCAAAGATGAAGAAGAAACTCGAGGCAACGGAGGCATGGTTCTACAGAAGGATGCTAAGAATATCATGGACCGAGCGTGTGAGCAACAATGAGGTTTTGGAGAGGATGCAAACAAGGAATATCAGGAAGCTGCAGATGGAATTTCTGGGGCACGTAATGAGAAAGGAGGGACTGGAGAATCTGATACTCACAAGTCGAATAGAGGGAAAGAGTGGCAAGTGTAAGCAACAAATGACATACTTGGCAGGCAAAAGCAAGTGGATGACAGAACGTGGTCCTGGGGGAGGTGGCAGTGAGACGAAATTTATTGAGAGCTACAAGGGATAGGGGAAAGTGGAGAGCCATGATCGCCTACGTCCAGAAGGGACACGGCGAATAAAAAGAAAGGTGCTTGCATAATTTAATAAAACACGTTATTTTCTTTCAGATCGAAGAGAAAAAAAAAACGTCTACATTCAATATTCATTGTTTTACAATCTTGTAATTTTTCAGTGTGATTTTGAAATTCGTTACGTTGCTTTTTGTAAAAGAGATTTTTTTTTACATGAAGGCATGTTGGAAAATTATAAAGTTTAATGATAGTCTGAAACATTTTAAAATATTTTTTTTTCATTTTATCAAGGGTTAGTTTATTTTTGTATGGATAAAAGAAATTAATTCTGATTTACCGCCTTTGACTACATTTCCTTATGGGAAGAGTAATATATGATAATTCAATAACTTTTAATTTCAGAATAATTTAAAAAAAAACAATTTATGACATCAAACAGGTAAGAAAATAATAAAATTATATTAAACTTAAAAGTATCATTTAACTAAAAAATACTCCAAATGTAGTATAAAAATAAACTTAAGTTATTCATTCTATGTTTCATAAAATCGTATAGATAAAAAATAAAATTTATATTATGCTATTGCTTACATGAGGTTAAAGATAATTTCTTTTTAAGCATAAATACCACTTTTTTGATTACTGTACTGCTTGTTTTCCGTATTTCTTTTTTTTAAAAATAACTTTTTCGCTCGCTTTTTAAGAGAGGGATTAAAAGAGACATTTATAGTTGTTGATTTCTGACGTTACGTGCTACACCGTGAGACAATACACATTATTTTCAATATCTTTTAATCAAAAAATGAGCGTTACATTTACAAAATCCAGTTAATTAATCCTTAAATGCACTAAGTCACTTCAAAACACATCTCTAGGACAAATTTTGGATTTTTAAGAGATTTTAAATTTTTTGTTTACGTTTTCACCTATAATGGCGGTTCGATGAGTCGATGAGTGATGAGTGAACGTGCCAATGTTTTAAAATACCTAGGAACTTTATTTATATACGGAAATTAATTTTTGTTTTAATTCGGATTAGCTTTAGGTTATTTATCTTTCAAATAAAACCGAAATTTAAGTTCAAAGAAGGCATTTAAATTATTTAAAATGCGTTTCGTTTTTTTTTTTTGTATGCTGTCCGTAGCGGCACCAAGCTATTTCTTTATTATTTATTCATTTAATAGTTACTTAATTTTTATTAACCTCTTCTTTCTTTCTTTCTTTCTTTCTTTCTTTCTTTCTTTCTTTCTTTCTTTCTTTCCCGTCCTTAAGTTTATATTTCTCTATTATACAGATACACTGTCTTTTTGTACATTTACTTCTTTTGCAGTATTTATTTAATATTCACATAATTTTTAATCTCGTCTTCTTTATCCTCCATCCTTCTTTCTTTGTTTCTTTAAACACTTTTATAAATAGAAACGCAGGCATCCAATTATTTCATTATCTTGTTTTCTGAATAAACAAGACGTTTCTTTCCTTGGATGGGATTTTACTCCTTTTATTATTAAAGACGATATTTTTAACAATTCACTGATGCTGATTGAGCAAGACAGGAAGTTGGCAAAAAATCTTTTATCTCCCATGATGCTTTATTCTGTACCAAAATGAGGCACTCAACTGACACCGTATCGCTATTGTTATTTCATTTCTGTGGAAATATTTTTTTAAAAACGAACTGAAAATAAAAGATTTAATTTTTATATAATTATCTTCATTTGTTTATCTCAAATTTTCTGATTTATTATAGTATAATATTTATAAAATACCGGAAAAATCATGCATTTGTAGAGATACGAATTATCCTCCGTGAAATCGATGAAATAAGGGGTTACGTTCAAAATTCTGTGCATACGTTCGAAAAAAGATAGATTGTATGCCTGTTGAAACTTTGTGATAATGTTGTGGAGAATATTTTTCATTACAATATCAGTGCAATTTTGCAAATAATTGTGTAACCATTACTGGAAGAATTGTACGAACCTACTGACGCACGAACATATACATACAAACACAAAATTCCATGTACAGTGCCAAACGATCATTGGCTAATAAATCACTAATACATTTTCTGCAGGCAATTTACAAATCGCAGTAATGCGATAATTTTGTAATCGCTTTAGTTTTTAAGTAGACAAATTTGTGCACTTTTGGGAGAAGTGGCTCACAGAAGCTTCCTTAAGTCTCCCCAAAGCTCGCTCTCTGATTGATTGATACCAACCAATGAAATCGTTTGCACGCGAAGAATAATTTTTCTCGCGCAACGAATCGGAGCCTATAGTCGCTTATTTAAGTCAAGATTTTTCTCATCTCAATTAATGAGACCTCAACTGCTAAACGAATCTACGACAGTTGGAACTCCAGTTCTAACCATGCGCGCCAATCTTCTCACTCACACGCACACCCACATGCTGATGATAATTTGTACAGCTTCACTAAAAACTTTTTTGACAAAAAATACGTTTCAACATTAATATCACAAGAACGATCATGTCGGGAAACACTTATGAACATTTATCAAGTGAACTTTAAACCAAATAATTATCTCTCACTGAACTCTTAAATTTCAGCCAAAGAGAGGTAACTCTTGATTAATTCAACTATCTTACTGAAATGCATTTTTTCTTTCACGTCGTTGTTTGATATTGTACATCTTGTTAAAATACATATATTTCATGTGCAACATTGTCTTGTGGTTATTCTTCTTGAATGAGTCATGTTTTCTTATCAAAGTTAAATTAATGTGGTGAAATCCTCGCAGAATTTTAACTGTAGAAACTTCTGTCGTTCAGATATTTTTATTAAATATCCGAACGTCCGTATTCCAAACAATAATTAAATAAAATAAAGAAAACACGGGTTAGCATGTTAATTAAGTGATTTGTATTTACAAACATATATACATAAATTCAAAAGATTCAAAAAGAAGTAAAAATAGTCTTGTGGAATCTCCCACAACACAACCAGCCTTACCGCTTTGTAGGAAATGCACTCTTCCTATCTGGTAAGAAAAATTCTACTTTCATACAATATAACAAGTATTCATTGGTCAATCACCTCCAATCTGGCTTGCTGATTGGTCAGTTCCGACCAATCAAACCGCCTGCACGCGACCAATCTGTTTTCCCGCTCATATGCTGGGAGCCACTCAGCCATTATATAAACCGAACACGTGTGAATCTTTCGAGTAGTAGTTATCAAGTAGTTACCAAGTGCCAAGATGTAACCTTCACCGACTCCCGTCTTAGTCATTGCTGACCAGACGTTAAAGACAATTACCAACTTTAGACAGTCAGACCTCCACACCTAGAGAGATGCCCATCAACTCCACGCCAGCCAAAAACTCTGATTTTGCCGCGTAAAAATATTCTCTGACTCAGCAACCTTCGCGCGCACTCTATCTCTCTCTAGAACATTTCTTAAACTTCACTTACTATACTTTCAAAGTGATATTTCTCACTACATAACAAGTATCAGAAACTAACAATCTATTTTTCTCAAGTAGATAAAGGTACGCAACTCTGAACAACTTTGGATATTTGTATAAACACACTTACGTACATACACTAACGATTCAACCTCAACACCGAACATTTTTGTACGTGATCAAACAAACAGTTTAATTCTGTGAACAAATCTAATCAATACCTGCAAACGCACCCAAACATTCACAAAAACACAATGCACAATTAAATACACTAATCCTCATTTATCCATCAAATCTTAAACCCACAGTATTTAAATTGTATATAAATTGATGTTATTGTTATGCATTCAACTTTTGTCTTGTTTTCAACTTTATTTGCATGATTTGTTCCAAGTATTTGTTCTAAATAATTGATGTGGACGAATGTTGTAGAACACGGCCTCGAAATTCCTTCTGATCAATTTAAACACAATCACCAGTCTGCAACAGTCTTAATTGATTTAATATCTTTTAGGAAGTTGGTCCACAGAAAAAGACTTTAAAATAGCTGTTCCGAAGGGAAAAAAACTGCGGTTGAGAAAAACAACTTTTAATCTGTTCGTCCAAACTAAAAAGGTGCGGTTGAGAAAAAGAAGTAGTTCGCCACAGTAAAAAGATTAGATTGAGAAAAAAAACCTTTGATCGTCAGCGAAGATTCACTGAAATAGGGTTTAAATTGTAGAGGACCGTGTGGGTTTGAGTGTTGTTGTATTAGAAACACGTGCGTTTCTTTCCTGCTAGAAGGTCCAAACTACAAGAACATGGCGGACTCAAATTTAGTCCAACCGAAGATGAAAAGAAAACAAACAAGACAGATATATATATGTCAAAAAATATATGTATTAAACAACAATTTTACAAGTGACAAAGACATCAACATTTGTGTTTGTGTGTGAACGTAAAGAGTTTGTATGTTGGTGAATGTTCGTACGTACGTGCATGTGTGTTTCATGGCGTTTTTCCCACAAGTGTGAGAAAACGCGGGTCTCTGCGAGAGATCACATTTTTAAATGTGTCCGCTAAAATGCAAAGTGAAAAAGAGAACGAGGCGAGAAGTATAGGGAGAGTGACCCCTAGTGACAATTAGGGAATTAAGGAGGAGCTAACTTCAACAATCTCCTATAGATGTAAAAAAAAATATATTGATTGGTACCAGCGATGAGATGCTTCTATACGCGCGTCACTAAAATGTTTTGAAATCAAGATGGGGCCAAGTAAAAATTTGCACACAAAAATTAGTTTACATCAATTTCACATCAATTTTTGTGAAGGCAAATGACTTTAGGTGGTGACAGACACCTAGCTTCCACTTTTAACGACAGACCAAGTTTCATTCAAATTTCGAGTACGCGGGTTACTTAACTAATTCAATAAAAACTATTTCAAATTTAAAAAGACCATTTTTTTATTTTTCATTTAAAAAATTGCACCAAGTAAGTTGCTTACTACTACGTTGGCGCTTTGATTATTTAAACCCCAGCAAAACCGAAATACGTCATTTATGTCGTCATTTCCTCAACGAGATCAATCAATTTTCGAAATTCTATGGTGATAAAGCAATAAATAAATAAAAATAAATATCAAGAAGGAAAAAATTTCACCGACTTTAAAAACAAATGGATAACAAAAATCACCAGCCAAACAAAGTCATAGTTCGACCAACTAATCAGAACGCTTTCACAACTTGGATGTAAGAAAAAAATAAACAAATAATAATAATCTTACCATTTCTAAAAATAGATAATTCGATTAACCAATTAAAAAGTTTCATAACCAGTATATAGGGCCGCAAGTCAATGTCACAAGTCAATGAATAGCGAGCGGCTTTTTCAAGGCGAATCTATAGATGTGAAAAATCAACCAAAATCAGAGTTGAAAAATTAATTTTGTCCATTCTCCGATGATACGGTCATCATAACTTAATCCAGAGATGAAATATGAGATTTGCACGGCTAACTGACGACATCAGATGGCTAATTCGTCATTGCTACATCGAAACCAAACATATCTTGCTTTACCAAGTCATCAAGAAGCGGTTACTAAATTTTTATTCAAAACATCCGTAATTTCTATACGCATATAATTAATTCCATCATTTTCTCCTTATGCGTCCGCAAAACAACGACCATAATTCCATCTTTCTCTAAATATATAAGAATAATGTATAGACTAATTTATTCTATATTAACTGCGTACATGTTGGTCATATATTTCGTTAAACAAATTTTAATCCAGCAAGGAACAACGATGTAACCGTATTAGCTATAAGGATTAATAAAATTGCATGTAGCCTTAACTGTATTACACGCAACACCTATATCTTCTTCGCGTGAAAAGAATTTTATTGAAAGATATTTAAATATATGCACAAAAAGTAATTTTACTAAATGCTTGATCTCTGAGATGAGATATTATGAATTATTGTATTATTTACATTATTCGGGCTGTTATCCTCACCTTCATTGACATATTCACAACGTTTCGGCCGTTGTAAGCTCCGGCCTTTAAGTCTATGTCTCTCTATATATCTGTCTATATCTCTGAGATGAGGTGTTATAATTACTTGCATTATTTACATTATTCGAATTGTTATCCTCATCTTCATTGCTATATTCACAACATTTCGGCCGTTGTACGTTCAGGCTTTCTTCAGGTGATAGGAATTTCGAACCTCATGGACACATGGCCCAGTGGATATAGACGTTGGGTAGATCCAGTGACTAGACCCAAAAAGTAGTGAGTTAAATACCAGGCTACAGCAGTGGTGAATCAAAAAAAAAAATGAAGTGTTGAGTTAAAGGGAAATAACTGCGACATCCGGAAGAGGCATGGCACGTGGAACGATAACAATCTACCCCGGTGGATGAAATAAAGGGTTCGGTTCGAAATTCCAATCACCTGAAGAAGGCCGGAGCGTACAACGGCCGAAACGTTTTGAATATGCAATGAAGATGATAACAGTCTGAATAATGTAAATAATACGACTAAATGCTTGATTTGTATTTTTGATATTTTCTTTTGTGCTATACATAGGGGTCTTGCTTGAATTGCAAAATGTTATATGTACTAAATAAGTATATAAGATATATTAATTAAGTAAAATATGTTATTGTTAAATTAATCATTTTCTCGTTACTATCTATTCAAAGTACATAATTATTATATAGGAATAAAGTGTCGCTGCCGACACTTGAGTTTGAACATAGACTGCCAGTGAACAAACACCTGGCGATCCCATTATTGAATTAAGTAGACCACTTGACCATAGAGGAAACTCATTGTTGTGGCTTTGTTAGGGCCAGAAATAAAGACACAAAGAGAGGAATTGAGTTAAACAAATATATTGTCAGAAACAGTAATACAAACATATACAAATGAGGGTGTTACAGCAAAAATGTTCGGTCCGACTGGCAGAGCTGAGTACTGGAAACTTCCATCTCCAAAAGGCAGTACCTGCTCCTATTTATAGCTGGGAGAATCCATGCGTGCGTGGGTAAATTTACCATAACTCTTATATATGTAGGAAGTAGCTGACGACTAACGATTGCTATTGATATTCTATCCTCTATTAGTATTTGGATCTCTATTTCTACTCTATCCTTTAGTACTATACGGTCCGCTATTTTCTATTCTATTCACTATATTATTTCTCTGTTCGGATCACTATACGGATTACTATTCGAGCGAGTATTATTGAGCAAGTTTCTCTTAGTGCGAGCTTATCCAAAGGCGTCTGACACCAGCATTGTTTCAACGGCGTACTATAGTTGTATCTGCGATTACAAAGTCTCTAATACAACGAGCATTTCGAAAGTGCCAATGAGTATTCATTGACATCACAAAAGTGGCAACGAGTGTTAGTTGACATCACAAAAATAAAGTTTCAATCATTGTAGTCCGAAGAAAATAATTAATTTTCTTTGATTTATTTTTTATAAAGAAACGAGGAGTTAAATTAATATATTGTCCCTGTTGTAACATTTCAGTAACTCTCCTTAACCCTCAATATCTCTCGCCATATTTGTAATTTCATTTGGCGGGAAGCTTTAGAACCCTTCATAAGATTATTGAATTTCATCAGATCTATACCTCATCAACGAAATACATTTTTACATTGGCAATAACTATAGATATATTACAATAACAACAAAGATAAGGATTTATGTATCTGAATTTTTGTACGAGTTTTTTTTTATCAGTGCGTAATTTCCTTTGTTTTCTCACAGATTTTCAGCAGTATTCAGGTTGTGGCGGACTTCACCACATTTATTTAACTTAGATTAGGAAACCAAACTGACGTGAAGAAAAAGAGGATAAGCCAAAGACATCATTACACATAAAATTTGTATTTAACAAGATGTACAAAAAAGGATGTGAAAGAAAAGCATGCATTGAGTAAAACAAGAGTTGTCTCTCTTTAACTATCAATTGTTCCAAAGTTCACCGAAAGCAATAAGGTTGTAATAGTTTCTGGTAATAAATGTTTTCAACAGTTTTGCTGTGTAGGAAAAAAGTTATGTGAGTATAGGGAATATTCAGCATGTGTGTGGTGGTGTGAGTTAGAAGGTTGGCGCATGATTTCAACTGTCGTGGATTTCTGTGGCAGCTGAGATCTGACTCATTAACTAGGAATATTCTTTTCTTATATAGGTGACCACCGGCTCCGAAAGCGCTGCGAGGGAAGAATCACTCGTCACGTGCAGACAATCTGATTGGTTGGCATTGGACCAATCAGCGAGCGAGTGAGATTTGGGGAGACTCACGAAAAGCTTCTGGGATTCGATTCTCCCAAAAGTGCACGAAATCGACTACATGAAAATATAGCGATTATAAAATTGTCGCATTACACAGTAGTGTTGATTTACTATCCAATGGATGCTTGTTGTTGTATAATTTGAAATTGCATAAGTATGTATGTATGTGTGTGATGGTGATGATCGTCACAAGGTCAGCGCACAAGTCAGGAGAAGGTTTTCCCATGTTTTTGAAAGAGGCTCAATCCACACAAAATTAAAAATAAAGATAACAAAAATAATTTCAACTAGAAATATAGACTCTATCAAAACGCTAATTTTCATCAACCAAAAAATAACTGTTTTGTGAGCTTATTTTAAACAATAAACACGGCAAAAGAATCTTTTCAGGGCGAAGTGTACAAAAGATAAAGTGCATGATTTTTGAAACAAGATCTAACAATTAGAACTCTTACAGAAACCCAACGAGAATACCTAGAAGTTCTCGTTCACAACGATATGATGTAAGAAATAATTGTTACAAATTACCAATACCTTGACCCAAAAAATTATAATTTTCGATATGAAGCCTGTTTTTCGAAATGTTTGTTTATTAAAAGACTTAGTGGGTTGAATGCGATGATTGTATTTATACCCCTGCTTTTGTTATTTATAGCTTGTAATTTTTAGATCAATCAAAATCTAATCTTTTTTGTATGATTAGCAAAACAAAATAAATTAAAATAAAATAACACACATACGCATGAGAAAGAACAATTAGAAAGTACAAATTGTTATTGTTGATGATGATGATGACGATGATGACGACGACGATGATAGCAGTGGCGGCGTCAGCGTTGATTTATTTTAGTCTCATCAGTGTTTAGTTTGCGTGAGAGTAAATGTCGAATGCCGACAGATTCGGCTACGACCAGCTTGATCTGAACATTTTTTTTTGTGAAAAAAAAAAAAAAAAACTATTTAATATTGGATAAATTCCTAAAAATATAAAATGCTTTATTTAAAGGCAGCGCCAGTTCAAGTTTTTTGTATATTTTTGTTTCCTGACCCATTTAAAAAGTTTTTCTTTGTTTTTTCTTTTTCTTTTTTTTTTTTCTTTTTTTCTTTTTTCTTTTTTCTTTTTTTTTTTTTACAGAGAAAAAGGTTTTAATTTTTTTTGTTTTACAATGTTTTCCCACTGGAAATTATCTTTTCGGCAAAACCAAACAAATAAATGAAAAGTTCTAATTACTTTTTTACGCTTCTGATTTTTTCTATTTTAAATTAAAATGAGAATAAAAAAAAATTAGATTTGAACTGCATGGTTTTTGTTAAAACCCCTGAAAAATTATTTTATTAGCACATTTAGAGTATAGTTTTTATTGACCAGTTTTGTACTTTTCTCCTCTACACACACACACACATACACATGAACATTATTAAATTATCTGAACAGGGACACTGCCGTTTAGTAAACATTATCTTTCAGCATCAATAAAAATATATATATTTTACAACTAAATTACTGGACACACACAATATACACACACACACACACACACATATATATATATATATATATATATATATATATATATATATATATATATATATATATATAATTATTTATTTAAAAATATGATTCCAATTCGCGGCATAAGAGGTTTCATGTTTCAAAACAAGAGCCGAAAACTTCAATATAATTATTTGAATTAAATTGAGTTAAAGTAAGCTCTGTTCCATCTTCAAGCGAATTTTTTTTGGGAAAAACGTATTTCTGAAATTTACGTGTTTTAATAATTGAAATCAAAATTTTCATGGTAACAGCTAGGGCGAATTGTTTAAATTGGGTAGACGTGTGTTGGGTGTTAATAATAAGTATCAGTATAGAGTTACTTTCATAGATGTCAAGTCAGGGAAAGGTGGGGGTGTCTAAAGTTGAAACGGAAGATGTATTAACCCTAGTCTGGTATGCTTGTCTATGGAGATTTTTATTTTATTTTATTTTTTTATGAAAGGGATTTGTGCATATAAAAAAACTGCCGTAACGTTTGTTTTTTGACGACTTCATATAGGGTATTTAAACTATTTATTTGGGCTATTGATTATGAAAGTTATTATATTGTATGCTTGTTCTTAGCTAATTATTCAAACCATGAATCTGATGATTGGGCTATGGATTAATCAAGTTATTATATTGTATGCTTGTTTTTAGCTAATTATTCAAACCATGAATCTGATGATGTCAGATATATATATATATATATATATATATATATATATAAAACAAAAAAGACTGTATATCTTTCGCTTATTCATTATTTTATCATTCTGTTGAATTCCGATCGTTACTTGATCTACATTTGACCACAAACTCACAATTTTACTCAGTATTATTGTCTTTCGTTTCTCCAATACAACATAACCAGATAACAAATGGTACACATTTCGTTGTTTCCACGCCTTACGGTTTCCCATTTTTATGAGTATTTTTGTTGTATATATTTATGAGTATTTTTGTTGTATATATAAATTTAAGAGGGATTTTCAGGGAAGCATCCACTTGGGAGTATGTTACACGAAACCGCAGTTCTTGTGGAGAATCTGTCCGGGTGGAACTTCTTTCTTACTATCGGAATACAAAGAAAATGGCGATGATATGCTCCAGTGTGCATGGTTTGGTGAGTCTTAGATGTGAAGGTCAGGGTTCTTGGAACTAAGGAATGTATAAGGAATACTAAGAGAGTAGCGCTAGGCTTGAGGCATTTTGTCTGTGAGACAGATGTAGATAGGAAAGTAATTAATCACCTACAAAGCCGCATATACGCTTCTGATCTCTATGAAAGTGAGGACTGGGCTGCTCCAGCCCAGATATAGCAGCGGTACTCCATTTTGGGTCTGATCTGACTCTTCTAAAAATAGAGCAGATCAGGAGGAAGAGTACAATGAACCGACCATTTCCCCAACATCTTTAACGGTTGTTTGTATATATAAATTCTACTTGATATCTGGGGTGAGCGTGAGCCTCAATAGGCGTCCAGGTCAAGGATTTTAAGAAAAAAATCATCATGACACATGGACGTTCAGGGTCTGCTCGGTGATGGTGGAACTTTACTATTTTGGTTTTGCTTGCGTTGAATGCTACCACTACCTTCTCCCATTGGGCCGCTAGAGCTATGTTGGAGGAAAGATCGGCTGTCAGCACTAGAATGTGCACCCACACACTGCTGTATCATCTGAATAGATATTTATCTGAATAGATATTTACGAGTATATTCTTAGATAGATCGTTAATATAAAGCAAAAATATACTTGGGCCGAGAACGAAGCCTTGGAAAGTACGTCAGTTGATCGCATGTACTTCAGAAGGCTGTCAGTGAACAACGGTCTTCATTTTTTTTCTGTTAGAAACTTAATAATTAAGAAAACTCTTGCAGAGATTCCATAGCAGGAAAGCTGGTATAGCACCCCCTATCCCACAACGTGAATTTCTAAGATAAAAAATTAATGTAATTTATAGTTGCGATTTTTTTGTACATGCGCATGAAACACGCTCCGTTATAGTCAATTTAAAAATTAACTGTAAAAAATATGTAAAGGCGGTAACTTAATTTATATTTTTTTAATTTTAATGTTTAAAATATTCAACCTGCAATTTTGTGAAAAACATTTTTTTATATATTAAGTATCCCAAAACATTGCTTTTATAAGCATTTAAAAACATTATACTCATAATTAATCTTATTTAGTGTTGGTTGTATTTTTTATATAGACTGCTTTTAAAATTTAAAGTTTTTGTTTTTATTTTCATGGTGGAGTATACTTGTATTGTCCATTAATATTTCTCTAAAACGTGAATGTTTTATTAAATTATGTGCAATAGAAGTTGAATGCGACATGTCTAATGTAAGTCTTCTTGATAATGCTGTCATTGTGAAACCAACATATATATTTACTTTTTTTGTCAGAGGTACACTCTTCCAAACGACATTTACATTGATATAAAATGTTGACCGAGAAGAGTTATTGCGGATTGGTTGTATTAGATTTAGTTTAGTATATAATTATTTATTTTTTACTGGGATCAGTGGGGGATATATTAGTATTTATGATTTTTTTTTAGAATTTCTTCATCTTGTTTGTAGGAGAGAGGATTAGCGAGACGTTGATGTTCCAAAATATTTCAAATATTTCGCCTGACGTGCCTTAATCGATTGGGCTACTTAGCAAGGTCGATTGTACTGTTTTTAAACACAATTCTCCGTGATTTTCTCTCATTCATTCATATCTGCTCAATGCATATCCAAATGTAAACGTCATACATTATGAAATGGACAAACTCCGACAATTTTTTAAGACAGCTTTTTGTGTTTACAAATATTTCAGTAAATGTCCTTTTATAAAAATCGACAAATATTTCAGGTAAATGCTCTGTTTACTTAAATAATGTTTGGCTTATATATATATATATATATATATATTTATTAAATGTTTAACGTTGTTATTTTTTATAGATACCAAATGCTCTGTTTATGATAAACAGATAACATTTACCGGCCTGAATGTCGAGAAATTTTCCTGAAAATATTCGTTCATAGAGGATTCGAACCTGCATCCTATACGGAACCGCCATATACGCTGGCGTGCCCTTGACCACTCGGCCACCATGAACCTTATGGTTCGAATTTCGGATCTTCCATGAATCTCGCACATTCATGGTCATATGTTAAGAAATGGACGTTATTTTTAAATTTTTGTTGATAAACAGCATTTTTGATACTGTTATTTTTTATTGTTTATGAACGAATATTTTATGATAAACATTTAAATAAAGGCCGGTAAATGTTATTTAAAACTATATGTTTAAAAAAATTCGAACCTTAAATAAACATAAAAAACATAAATTATGACTTTATAAATAAAATATATATATATATATATATATATATATATGATATGTAAAACAATAGTTTAATTTAAATTGACACATAAATCAGAATCACTGAGTGGTCAAGGCAAAATGGCGGTTCCGTATAGGATGCAGGTTCGAATCACTGTTATGAACGAATATTTTCTATGGGGGTCATCATAACATATGTTATTTAATACTGCCAAAAATACAGACACTATCTTGTATCTACTGGCGTTAATCTAAAAATGTCTTTAATAAATAAATTGTCGGCCCGTTGACTATAAATATATATATATATGACAATTTTCTTTAAATCAGAATTGAATTAATTTTATGGTTATCATAACATTTGAGCCAAAATACTGGCGATCTTAGACCTTCACACCTTCCTGCGTTGACTAAAACATATATCCTTTCCCCAAACTCTTTTAAAGTAGGTTATTATAACATTTGAATACATATATACATACATTTACATATATATTTACATTCTCCCAGACTCTCTATCTTTGTATGTACCGGAAACTTTACATTTAGACACTTGAACTTACACTTTATATATATATATATATATATATATATATATATATGGGATTAATGTGAGTAAAACTTTCACTTAGCTGATTGATGTTACCTTTAGCATCCCGACTCCAGAGTTTCGTAGACGAACCTGTCTGTCCGCTCTTCATGGGGCATCAGCAAGTTTGCTTCTGTATTCTCTGTGTTTGTGTGTGCGCTTGTCTACGTGCGGTCATCCGACCGTTTGTGCGTTCGCCCGTCTGCACGGACGTACGTCGTGATCATTTTGCCCTTTGTTTTTTTCTCTTCACTTTATTTAGGCCATTTTCCACTTTTTATATCTGTTGCTAACTTAGTCTGGGTTTGTTTCGGCTCTCGGCATATAGATTTTTTTCTAGGGAAGTTGTATTTCACATATTTACGCGTTTATATAAATAATTGATATTGATGCTTAGGCAATAAATATTATATATATATATATATATATATATATATATATATATATATATATATAAAGTGAACATAGAAGTCAACACCTAGAGACGACAGTCTGTTTCATTTTGGATGCTATCGTCAGGCCAATCGTGGCCAATTGTTTCATGCTAGATGCAATCGTCAGGACACGATTGGCCTGACAATTGCGTCTAGCATGAAACAGACTGTCGCCTCTAAGTGTTGACTTCTAAGTTCACTTTTATATTTACACACTCTATCTCTGATATTGAGCACTTTATCCCATAAATATAGCACATCTTAATATATATATTTATATATATATATATATATATATATATATATATATGATATTAATGCTTAATTAGTAAATGCTTATACATACACATGCACACACATATATATATACACACACGCATACACACACACACACATATATATGTACAAGCACACACAAAGATATTCATATATGTTCACTGGTCTGTTATTTCGTTTCTTAGTTAGGTTTGGTGGTGTCATAAGTATTAATTGAACGAGTTTAGATTTATAATTAAATTTATTTATTATTGCTAGAATTTATGTGCATATGTGCGTATTTCTACGCTTATGTATATGCACACGTAGAGTTCTATTCGCGCGCGTATATAGGTATAACATCCAGATATATATAACATCCATATATATATATATATAGATATATATATAATGCACACTTGCACATACGTACGTAAACATAATTTTAAATGGTGTATATGTAATTAAAATAAGTGTATTCTTATATGTTATCGCTTATATTTTATTTAATGTTTCATTTTATTTTTATTTAATGGTCAGTAGTTTATTTGTTTTGCCTTGATATTAATTATGGCGGGTTAGGCTTGTTCATTTTTTGGTGTTTATGTATTTGTGCGTTTGCTGTGTACATGTCCACATATTCGCTTTTTCTCAGGGCAGATTCATATGTTTTTTTATTTTCATTGAATATTTTTAGGCTTCTAGAATTTGTGGTAATTCTTTTATATTGTTATTTGTTTAAATAAGTTAAGTGGGTGAATACAGTTTTTATTAATATATATAGGGCTGTGGTTTAGCTTTCTTTATGGTTTGTAGTTTCCATTGTTTACTTTGAATGTTATATCTAAGAAATTTACTATTTTTTATTTGTTTTTATCTCTATTGTAAATCCTAGTGTTTTGAAAGATGTTATTTTTTTTCTTTTTTATCTAGTTTTGCTGTTTCACTTTCTTAGAATTAATAGTCCGTCATGCTTGTATAGACCTATATCGTTTTTCTGAATAATATTTGTTAATTTATTGATTATGTATATGAATATGAGTTCGCATTTCTGTGCGATCATAGCTGCCCATTGTTACGTCAAAGTTATTATTATTATTATTATTATTATTATTGTAATTATTTTGGACCATTTTGTTCATATTTTTATTGAGGTATAATATTGATTTTCGGTAGTGTTTAATTATATATATATATATATTATTAGGGATATTGATGTATTATTTTGCTAAGTCATTGTTTAGTGTATGATTGTGTGAAGGATTTTGTTACTAATGTTACTGAACCAATTATATATATATATATATATATATATATATATACATATATATATATATATATATATATATATATATTTTTATATAAAAAAAATTTATGTATATATTAATTTTCTTTGGATTTTCTTCAAAATCTTACATCAAATCATAATAGATATATGGTGATAACGGACGTTTTCATAAGATAACCTCCACCAACTACTATAAGACTCTCTCCAACCAGCAATTTATAACCAGTCAAGCCAATACAGTTCATAAACCCCAAACTGTCTATATGAGCCTATTTTAGACAATAAATAAAAGCGAGAAAAGTAACTTATTCAATAGTGCCACGTAATTCGAAACGACCACAATGCTCTATATGAAAGATTCTTCCCTTCAACCTGAACTTGGTCAAAAGATATTTTTTCTTCGAGACTACTCTATATTAAATAATAAACATCTATATTACAATTTTCTTATTTCTCAGTCAATACTAGTTGACAATTATCTTAGCTTAACAATATTTACTTTACAATTAGCTTTGTATATAATTATTTGACAGTTGGCTTGGTATTTACTTTCACTTGATAAATAGTTAAATGTCTATTTGCAAATAGAGCTTGTCTTAGTAAATAACTATTTTCGTTAAATCTAACTAACAGATTGGCTTACAGCTTAGGTTGGATTCATGTGTAACTATTTGAAAAACAAATAGTACGCAAATATCTATTTGACAATTATCTTGAGTACTTGATTATTGTGCGGCTTTGAATATAACTATTTATCAGTTATCAAGGTATTTTGGCTTCGTAAATACTCATTCGGCAATTACAAGACTACGGCAATGGAACATGTCATGAGAATTGGTAACATTAGTAAAGGTCTGTAATATTTGACTAAGTTTAATTTCAAATAACTGATTAATCCGATTTTCTTTTAATTACAAGGTGAACGTTTGTTCTTCGTTGTCGCAAAATTGTTATATATCTTTTTCTGTATACGGACTTGTTTAAAGAATTTGTCTGATCTGAAGAGTTAAGTCAAAATGAATTCTTATTCTCCTTGACCTTTGTTAGTTTGTCCTCTGGCCACTCCACTTGACCCTCTAATGACCAAGTCATTCTTTTTTTCTCATGTCTCCAACCAAAAGAATCAACAATTGATGACACAGTAACATTTCATTGGATGGTCATTGTTTCTTGCTTTAAGTGCTTCCCTAATTAGTCGTACGGATAAAAGAAGCTAATAAAATAGAATAAAAAATATCATCATTTATTTTGTTGGGAAATAAATCAAGATTGTTTTTAATTTATTTCTGCTCTTCAATTCTTGTGAAGAGTATCTTTTTTATTGTTGCTTTTATTCTTGCTGTATTTCTGAAAGCAAATTGTCCCAATTAATGAATGAAGACAGAAACAAATGACGACATTGGTACTCTAAGAAAGAACCTTATTTTGTTTGGCTCTCTAAGGTGAGGGTAAGAGCATATATATATATATATATATATATATATATATATATATGTATGTATGTATGTATATTATCATCCACAGACAGACTGTTACGAAGCTCATCAGTGTGGCTAGACATCCGATCGAAACCCGACTGATTTGGTATCAGTCGGAGACTCTTCTGCGAAACCATTGTCGCACGGCAGGGATGAAGGTGAATTTTCACGTATTTATTTTTAGGTAAACACGCCCACTATGTATTGTCTCCGAGAGTAAGCGTTCGTGTCGTACGTGTTCGTAATCTCGAAGACAATTAGATAAACGCCTTAAAGCTATCAAAACTCGAAGACAAAGTTCCGTACATCGGCAGGTTTATTGATAACCAAACGGGTAACAATAATAGAATAGAAATAAATACATGTAAATAAGACTAGTTAGACTGAAAATACAAACAAAAAACTTTGACTAGAAGTAACAAAAGCAGCCGGAGGTTTGAACATAAATCTGAAACGATTTTTCTAATAAATGGATAAAGATGATAGCGAGTACTTCGTATATACGTGAATAATACGTATAAAGTTTGTCGCGAGAATGCAGACTCCATGTTGCAGTGAGTTCACAGAAAAAGAAGTTAAGAAAGTTTCTGCAACAGTGCAAGAGGACACGTGTTGAAAGGGTTTTACAAACGTAAAATAAATCTAGGAAATAAGGTTACATTAAACAAATGTTCAAATAATATGACGGAAAGAAAATAAACAAATGTAAGGAGAAGGTCGACAAAAGCGTCAAACCGATGATGGTTAACTTGGGGATGAAATCAGGAGGAGAAAACTACCGATTACATGTGGTACCACATCATCCTCACTCTTGCTCCCTATGCGGCCTCCTTCGCAAATGATTTGCGGGTCTTAAGTGCCACTTAAGATTATCGCACAAAATTCATAATTGAATCAATTGCTTAAGTTGCCAGCTCCTCATACGTCGAGACCGACGGGAGAGTCTATTAATATATATATATATATATATATATATATATATATATATAGAGAGAGAGAGAGAGAGAGAGAGATTTAATTTTAAGAAGAATAGAATAATGTTAATGAATTATTTTCGATTGACCATTTAACACTGTTTTATTGGTGGGGAATTATTACGTGAGATTCCATTGGAAGCGTTTAACTTACTTCATTCTAAAATTTGGGTTGGTTATCTTTTCCGAAAATACATGTGTGGTAAAATAATATTATTATAGTTATCTGCCCTTATTAAGGGATTATTCCTCCTTCATAGAAGAGTTCTAAAATCGCTATCTTTGTTTACTACACCTCTTTTTGAGTTGAATAAAACCTGAATCGCCTTATCAGTCACATCTTTCGCCACAATTTCTTCAAATCAAAAATTATTCAAAATGGACAAAGTATTAAAACCGGAAATATTCAGTCTGGACCCCAATTCACCAATCGCCGCTAAAAAGTTGAAATTTTGGTACCGTACGTTCGGAAACTATCTGCACTTGATGTAACACTGGATAAATTCAGTGACTTATTAAGTCACATAGACCGGACTGTGTATGACTACATAGAAAACTGTAATACATACGAGGAAGCCATACAAATACTAGAAAATCAACGAACGAGATTTTTGCGCGTCCCCTTCTCACATGTCGTCGCCAGAAACCTGATGAATCAATCGACTAATTCTTACAGACACTGTGTAAGTTGTCTAAAGATTGCAACTACAAACCAGTAACCGCAGAAACTTAGGGAGAGAAAGCCATTCGTGATGCATTCATAAACGGTCAGGTCTCTAATCTTATTCGACAGAGACTCCTGGAGAATAGAACGTTGGACTTGCAGAATGCTTATAACCAGGCTTGTTCTCTCGACCTTGCACAAAAAATGCTGTTGCATTTATCCAACAGGATTCATCCGCACCGACCATGAGTGCAGGTGCTAAAGAAACGAGACCATCTGCAGAAGCCATGTTAGCCCTGACCAATTCACAATGTTGGTTTTGTGGAAATCTACGTCATCCACGAATCAAAATGTCCTGCAAAGCAAGTTATCTGCCATAAATGTTCCAAAATCGGACATTTTGCAAAAATGTGCCACTCAGTCAAGTCCAGTCCTCAGTCAGCTGCAAGTGCCACTGCAGTTCACTCAATGTCGATCAATAACAGCCCCATACTTACAAGTATTTATTCTGCTGCTACTGAATCTGAATTTAAAGTAATCCACTAATTTACTCATGAAAAGACAAAAATTGAAAACCCTAATTAACAGTAGAAGCATTGACAAGAAGTTTCATAAATCATAAATTCGCCAAAAGGCTTAAATTGAAAACAATACCCAAGCTCGGGATCAATCCACATGGCTGAAGGAACACAGATCACAAAAATTGCACGATATTGTATTGTGGACCTCAAACTTCTTAGACGTGAGTACACAAATGTTCATCTAAATGTAATTAGTGATTTGTGTACTGATATAATCCTTGGAATTAATTTTCAAGAGCAGCATGAAAGTGTTGTTATTAAGTATGGGGGCAGCAAACCAACATTAACCTTTTGCGCCCTTAAAACTATTAATATCAACACTCCGACCCTATTCGCTAATTTATCTGCAAACTGCAAACCCACTGCAACCAAACCGTGAAAATTTTCAAGACCTGACCAATACTTCATTGAATCAGAGACACGGCGTTTACTGAAAGAAGGGATCATTGAACCAAGCCTGTCACCATGGAGGTCACAATCTTTAGTTGTAAAAGAGGACGGAAACCATAAAAAAGAGAATGGTCATTGACTATTCGCAGGCAGTCAAAAAATATACACTGCTAGATGCGTACCCAATGCCCAATATTGAGAGTACTGTCAACCAGCTAAGCCCAGTACAAGTACTTCAACACAATAGATTTAAAAAGTGCATATCACCAAATCCCGCTGCATCTTGATGCCTTATAAAGTTTTCCAATCCGTGGGTCAGCTCTACCAATTTACCAGGATGCTATTCGATGTAACCAATGGGACTGCTTTTTTACAAAGAAAGATGGATGAATTCACCAGCAAACATGATCTACAGGACACGTATGCCTATGTTGACAATCTTATAATCTATGACATCACATTGGAAAAACATTTTGTCAACCTTCAACATGTCCAAAAGGCTGCCAAACCGGACAACTGGAAATACAATGAAGAGAAATGCAAATACTCTGCCCAGACAGTTGATCACTTGGGATATCGCATATCCGAAGGGATTTTCAAGCGTCTGCGGGTATTAATGGAACTCTCTTCCAACCCCACAACCTGAAGTAATTTGAATGTATCATTGGAATGTTTGCATATTGTGCAGTGTGAATCAAGAAATTTTCTGAAAAACCCAAAATTAAAATCAACACACACTTTTCTACTATTAGGAGGGGGCTTGTTAGTCCTCCAAACACTAAAAACTAACCTGATAGATGCCAGACTGTCTGCAATCAGTGATAATCTGATATTTGTTGTAGAAACCGATGCATTACATAGCTCTGTGTTAGCAGTACTCAGGACAATCAACCAGTTGCCTTTTATTCAAGATCACTGTAAGGCAGTTAGTTAAACTATGCACCGGTAGAGAAAGAGGCCCTTGCAATAGTTGATACTGTCAAGAAATAGAGGCACCTCCTAATTGGTAGACATTTCATTCTAAAAACTAAGCAGAAGTTCGTGCGATTTATGTACAATGCGCAAAATCATGGAAAAATAAAAAATGAGAAAATTCTATGCTGGAGAATCAATCTTGCTAATTTTAGCTTTGATATTCAGTACCGTGAAGGTAAAAAGAATGTGACAGAAGACACTCTCACAAGAACCAGTTGTGCCTCCTTCCCGGATAACAAACTGTTATGGTTGCAGGAATCCCTGTGTCACCAGGTGTAACCAGAATGATACACTTTGTTCGAAGTAAAAAGTTATCATACTCTGTTGAAGAAATCTGAACGATGACAGCCAACTGCCAAACATGCAACATAATTAAACCAAATTTCCAAAAATCATCTAATCTACACCTAATCAAAACCGCTTAATCTTCTTTTGACCATCTGAGTATCGGCTTTAAAGGTCTACTATCTTTATCATCTCGCAACAAATATCTGTTAACCATCATACATGAACTTTCCAGGTTCATTTTTGCTTACATGAAAGCTAAAACTGTAAATAGCTGCCTGTCCAATCTATTCTTCATATTTGGCATGCCCGCTTACATCCAAAGTGACAGGGGATCCTCATTTCTTTCACAAGACACAAAAAACATTCCTACGCAATTACGGAGTTGTCACTAGTAGAACTACTCCTTATAATCCAGAAGGTAATGGCCAAGTAGAAAGATACAATGGCGTCATCTGACAGTCTAATTCTAGCACTGAAAACCAAGAACCTTCCAGAATCACACTGGGAAGAAGTTTTGTCTGAAGCTTTACATGCTAGTCATTCATTGTTGTGCACTGCAACTAACTGCACGCCACATGAACGACTATTCAAGTTCAACAGACGATCAACTAATGGGTCCACCTTACCCGCATGGCTAAGTCACCCCGGTAAAATATTGATGAAATGATATCCCCGGAATAGAAAGCACGAACCACTGGTCGATGAGGTGGAACTCCTGGAAGCAAAACCACAATATGCCTACATCATGAAATTAGATGGTAGTGAGGCCACTGTCTCACTTAAACATCACGCCCCAAAAGAAACTGGGGACAGAAGCCTTACTAAATTACCACAGGTTCATATTCCCATGGAATTACCAATATCAACCCAGCCAGGAAATCAATCTCCGAAAGACAGTGTCTATCCAACAAACTATGAAAGATTCTACAAAAGGATATATAAATAGCCCACAAATGCTGCGTCGTTTTAATCGAGTTGTAAAACCCCCCAACCGTTTAGACCTTTAAGGACATAATTTTATTTATTTTTTATCGCAATGCGTGTACACGTAATTTCTTTTCTGCTACGGCGGTGATTGTGGTAAAATAATATTATTATTATTATAGTTATCTGGCCTTATTAAGGGATTATTCTCCCCTCATAGAAGAGTTCTAAAACCGCCATCTTTGTTTCCACGTCGTGTGTCTTTTTGAATTGAATAAATCCGAATCGCCCAAAGCTATTTTCTTCAGTCTCATCATTCACCACATGGTCATACAGTTCTCAAAGAGATGTGTAGAAAGCTATTATGCCCAGAAGAGAAATGGCACATTATAAAAAATATGTGAAATGTCGTAGGAAACTTCTGCATTTCAAAAGAAATAGAAAAACTGGTGTCAACTTTTAGGTCTTTCTTTCAGGAAAACAGAAGTTGTCTCTTTCGTTATTGTAAATTTCTAGGTAAAAAAAAAAGACATTCTGAAGTAGACTAAGTGCAAAATAGCAACATCTTAAAATCTAAAATTAGTTATCAAATCATTGGTAGAGGATTGAACAACTAAAAAATGTAATATCGTAGCCCTTCGCTATTCCGTTCACGTGGTCATGGCAGACTCAATATTTCTTCAAGACCTTGGCCTTTTTCTTCGTTACGTCATCCCACTATGCACCCGTCTATCCAATATAAGTCTATTTAGATTTATAATCAACCTAATTTCTCTTTAGTTGCTTGATTATTATTAACATAATCTAAATACTCTTTCTATAATACTTTTTTTATACTTCGTGGCAACTCGGGATTTCTTTCTTTTAGATATTAAGTATGCAGCAAGTTATCGTACACCCTTGTCATATAACCTGGTGGTTTTTCTCCGACAAAGGAGGAAGTATAAGAACACAGGCCGCTGGTCCTTGTGACGGGTTCTGTATTAAGTTACAGCCCATTTAATTTTGTCTGCCAACTGGACGCTAGTTGGAAACTTTCCTGCCTATTCTTACTACTGGCATTTTTTACCTTTATTGCTTTCGGCTATCACAGCCCTGAACTCCCGGCTAAGCATTGGTCTTTACTTCCGGCATTCCTTTTTCACCCTAACTCGACTGGTTTCATAGGAAGTTGCTGCATGCATATTGTCCAGACTTCAAACTTTTCCGTACACTTGGATTAAATACCAAGGAAGATTCATCGTTGGACTTAACTAGCAACTACTCAACGCTTTCACCAGACATTTAAGCTGAGCTTTCGAACTATCGTTTTTCATGCCAACTTACTGGACTCCATTACATTTTGTAAGTTATATTATCTTTGATCTTCTAGCCGGTCAGTATTCTGCCATTTACTTACTGTAATTCCTCATGTATAATACGCATTTTTTCTAAAAAGTAATAAGCAAAAATAGGGGTGTGTATTATGCACACCTACAAAATCTTTTTTTTTTAAATTGCCTTTTAATAGGTCGATTTCAGTTGCGAAATGACTACTCACCACAAACATACGACAATTTGACACCAACATTCGGCAATTGCGACCCTATAAGGATGTCAAATATAATCATATTTATCTAACAATATGTACAAATGTAAAATAAAATAAGAATTATCATAAAACTAAATTAGAATAATATTATTCTATGTTTAAAACCCTTTTTTAATAAACTTAGGAAACGCTGGCCATAATGATATTGGAGAGGTACAATTTATAGGGTTTGATTACAAAACAAAGAGTGCGTATTATGCGTGAGCAGAAGCATTTTCCCATACTTTCAGCACAATTTTAAGGGTGCGTATTATGGATTAAGACGTATTATACATGGGGAATTACAGTAATGCTTCTTCCATTTATTTGATTCATTGTATGTCCATGTTCCTTTAAACGAAACACTACTTTTGTATGTTATGTAAATAAATTTTGCATGAATTTGAGTATCCTTGTCTATTTTATTTTATATTTCAGACTTCACGTCTTTATGTGGGCCTCC
>CAHIKZ030001112.1:707500-795000 GCA_903632075.3 Acanthosepion pharaonis
GGTTCCTAGTGCGGACCGTTTATTCTTTCTTTTTTAACTAAGTTCTCAATGTCTCTTGGATATGTCCGTTTTCTTTTTCTGGTTTAAAAGTAAGCTAGCGTAAGTAAGGATACGCTTAAGTCAGCCTTGCGCTGAGTTGGAACGACCCAAGTAAAGGCTGATCTTATTTCATCGGCAGTTATAATGGTTATGCCCAAGTGAGTTTTGCACTGAGTTTGAACGACCAAAGTAAAGGTTGAACTTACAACATGGGTGAAAGCTTCTATCAAAACATGCAAATGCGTTAGAAAGTGGAAAGAAAGTTCAGTCGTGAGTCGACTGGGGAAAAGAGACGTTTCCCAGCGGAGACGTCTTCAGCTACATGCTGGTAAACTTGAAGCAAGAGAAAGGAATGCTTGTTATAGAACTAAACAATGCTACTTAACGGGAGTTTAGCGATACCAAGTGAAGCTAATAAAATTGCGCAGATGACTAAAACTCTTTATGGCTCCTTTATTGTTAGTATAACGTTTTTATTCTTTTTTATTCTTTATTATTATTTTATTTATTGGTTTTATTTAATTTTCCCATATGTGTGTCGTGAGACACAAAATTTTACATATAGTACAATCAATCTCATTTAAAATATATTATTTAAATTCATATTTATATTATATATTTTTAAATTTATATTTATATATACTTACATTTTTTTATATATATTTATATTTTTTACATTTATACTAAAATTATTTACCTTTTTATATATACTTAATTTTTATAAATACTTACAAATACATATTCTAAATTTATATACACCTATATATATATTTATATATACTTACATTTTTATAATTTTTTATAAATTTATACTTGTATATACTTACATTTATATTTCATATAAATACATATATATATATATATATATATATATATATATATATATATATATATATATATATATATAATTAGAATATGATATTAGGCATCGAATAATTACTAATAATCCATTTCAGAAAGATTTTGTTCAATAGAGTAATATTATGGGAGCATAAAAGAGACAAAATAGGCAAAAACAAGATTACCTGTACGTTTCATCTTATAATTTTGTGGTTACTACTTCTAGCTCAACTAAATGTAGTGGCAACTATTTTTTTTTCAAGTGTAAATGACGAATAAAAAAACATTCCATTGTTTTAAATAACAACAATATATTTTCATCACCCTGGGAGAAGAAGCCCTACTCAGTGGGGATGCAGGTTTGTGTGTCGACACTACTTCATCTTAGAACAAAAGAAAGAAAAAGAAAGAGTAAGTTTTTATCCCTTCTTTTATAGTCCTTAAACATCGACACCTAGCAGCAGCTTGTAGACCAAGTGAGAGTAATCCCCACATTACTCCACTCAGATTGGCAAAAGTTTATTGCTAATATGTTCATAATGTTTGAATCTGTTCTGTTCTTTTCTAACAGGGAATATTTGAATTGTATGGTTGAGATGTAAGTGATTAACAAGACAACGGAACGATACTTGTTTAAATTATTGAGTTATCAGTGTATTTTAGCACGTTCTAATGAATCTGTTGATAGTGTGATTTTCGCGTTAAAGAGAGAGAGAGAAAGAAAGAAAAAGAAAGAAAGAAAGAGAGGGAGAGAAAGAAAGTGGGAGAGTGGAGAGTAGACCAGTGGTCCTTTGTAGCTATTAGAAAATCTGTTCGTTTTGCCAATCTTTCACTTGAAATTATTTAAAAAGGGTCCATTTGTAGTGAATTTTATTTTGCCGACACAAATGTACGATCTTCTTGAATGTTTCGAGTTGCAAATTTGTCGAGTTGATGCTGGTTAAATTGCTGCTGAGTGTCGAAGAATGTTTGATTCATAAATCTGGTATGACTTGATTTTTCAAAGTTTCTTGTGTCTTGCAGATATCTTGGTCGTTCTTGCAAATTTTTTTGAAGCGTCAATGAGTCGACAGTTGTTGGGTTAAATCGCATCAAACTAATTTAACTGTTTAATTTTTGTCAACTTGAAAGAGTTGAAAATAAACTTCTTTTGGGTTTGAGTGATACCCCATGTTCTTAGACATTTTCTTGTGTGCTCCGCGTAACATTTCTTTGCACTGTTTTCTGTACTTGTGAAAATAATTACGTTTTTAGCTGTTGTTGCTTCAAACTTGCCAGAAGAAAGTCGGTTCATTTTTTTTTTGTCTGATGAAAAGCCCCACGTGGTCAGTTAAGTTGTCTTTTTAGTGTTGAAGTGCTGTGTTTGACGAAAATTTCCAAGTGCCATTTCATGGAATATATTACTGCAACTCGTTTCGTGTAGAAAGTTTTGCGTATATTTTAGCCTGTTTTTAATCTTTTTACAGATAAAATGTTGATTTACTGAAATGTCCAGTTTCCGGCATGTTAAGTATATTTTTGCATAATTAATTTTTTTTCTTCAAGATAGAATAATTTCTCCTGGTTTCATAAATTTCCTTTGGCTTGACAGTGAAACGGGTGGGCCTGAAACAATAGTCATGGTTGAATTTTGATATATCTTCAGGAGGTAGAATAAAAAAAATTGTTTGATTATTACTAACATAATGTAAATAATCACAAACATTAACGGTCCGTTAATGTTGGTGACAACAGCAGTCGTAGAGGAAGGAAATGGTCGAAAAGTCAAGCATGAAAGGGTTAAGTAGTAGTAGAAATAGTAATAGTAGTAGAGTTAGTAACGTTATTTTTTTTTTTTTTGAATGTGTTGAATTTTAAGAAAGTTTGTTGATTTGAAAGTCCATCTTGTAAACGGGTTTACTTGTAGTTGAATTTTTGTATTTTACAATTCCTGATTGCGTCGGATTTTTCACCATTATTTTTCTTAGTATTAATTTTTGTGTCTGTTATGATCCAGAATGATGATGATATTTCGTCATTCTAAAAATAACCTCGCCATCGTTGATAATAGAAAATAAGGATATCCTCATCCCTCCGGAAAATCAAAAACTGTCGATCTCAAACATTATCCTCACCAACGAAATTCTCGGAACAATCAAACTTTTAAAGAAACAAAAGAGACCGTAACACAGAGAACATTTTTAACACACATAAGACAAAATTCATATCATGAAAAAGAAAAATACAAATTCTTGTTATTAATGTCAACACGTGTCTCGAGTATTGTTGTTTGTGTTATTGTTGTATTTTTTTATTTTCATTTTAAATATAAAAAAGAGAAAAGGATTCCTCCTACACTAAAAATACATATAGCCACAAGGTAATTGCTTTAACTAACTCAAAATCACCAACTTTTACACTCAACAAATAATATCACATTGAGATAAATACTCCATCACCACCAACTTATCAACCCGTTACATGTCCACGTGGTCTGGTTGGTTTATAACTTGGTGTAAGATGTTCTGTCACTAGAGATTTTATAACTTCTGGTCTGGAAAACTGCCGGAAAGGCGCATAGTTGTCTATCGACGAATTTTGTGTATTAATAGGTTAAGGAGTTCTTTGTTGGCAGAATATGTGTTCATGTTTCTGTGTTGAGATATTCCGTTAATCATTTTAATGAACAAACTATGATAGGATGTTGTAATAACATTTTCAG
This sequence comes from Acanthosepion pharaonis, assembly GCA_903632075.3. Taxonomy (NCBI): domain Eukaryota; kingdom Metazoa; phylum Mollusca; class Cephalopoda; order Sepiida; family Sepiidae; genus Acanthosepion; species Acanthosepion pharaonis. The sequence continues at coordinate 711,081 of CAHIKZ030001112.1, forward strand.
AATATATTATAAACAAAGTATAAGTAGATCCAGATAATGTTACTATCATTGATCGGTTAATACCAGTTTTATTGTATAAACATTGATTTTCAAAATAAAAACTGTCATCATGTATTCTTCTGGTCTTATTTTTGTTTATTTGTCGTTTTTAGTTTTTTTTATTTTTCTTTTGTCATTTCAGTCATTCTTTTTTTCTTTTTCTTCACTTTTAGTTTCTTTTGCCTTCAATCTTTTTCCTTTAAGTTTTCATTTAATTTTTTTTTAAATTTTCTCTTAAGTTTATTTTTTCAATTTCCTCTTGCTTTTTTTTTTTTTGCTTTTAATTTTTTTCCCGTAAACTAGCTCTTCCATTTCCACTTGAATTTTTTCTTTTAATTTTTCCTTCAATTTTTCCTTCAATTTTTTCCTTCAGTTTTATTTCAATTTTTCCATCAAATTTCTTTCAATTTTTTCTTCAATTTCTCCTTCAATTTTTCCTTCAATTTTTCCTTCAATTTTTTCCTTCAGTTTTATTTCAATTTTTCCATCAAATTTCTTTCAATTTTTTCTTCAATTTCTCCTTCAATTTTTCCTTCAATTTTTTCTTCAATTTTTTCCTTCAGTTTTATTTCAACTTTTCCATCAAATTTCTTTCAATTCTTTCTTCAGTTTTTCCTTCAATTTTTCTTTCAATTTTTTCCCCTCAATATTTTCCTACAATTTTTTCCTTCAGTTTGCAATTTTTCCCTACGATTTTCGTTCAATTTTTTCTCTCAGTTTCTCCCTTTTGTGATCTTCAATTTTTATTTCAGTCTCTTCCTTCTTTGACCGTTTACCTATTTTTATATAGTACAAACCTCAAGCACGTCCCCTGGAATTTTGAATAGCCCCTGTTAGTCAAATTCATTCCACTCTTAAAGTTGTACTTTAAAAAGTATTTTTCTTAAATATCTGTCTTGGTTGCCTTCAGTTAAACCTGTCAACCAGATACCCTCACCGACGCCAGAACTGAACTTCAAAATCATTTAGCTTTACAGCATTTAATCAGATTTAATGACAAGCTTATCAGCTTGAAGCATATAAACATGTGAATCTATATCAATTTTCTATGCCCTTTTCACAGTCTATGATCAAAACAGGCAACGATAAATGAAATAATCTCCCTTTCATTACCTTGAATAATTAGTTGAGAGTGAATTTCATCGATGTCTAATTGTAACAGTCATGAATTGGAATTGTCTGACCAGTGACAAGAGACATTGCCTTTAATATCCAGTTTGGAATGGCTTGACTTGACTTGGCCTGATCTCCATGAACAAGAGATTATGTGCTAATATGGTTATGGAATGTGATGGGTTCGGAGGTAGGGAGGAGGAAGGAAAAGGAGAAAAGAATGAGGTTGAAGGAGGGGGAAGTGTCAAATTTGAACACTTATCTAAATGTTAAAGACAAAGATGAATCTTCTCACAGCTGGACAGGATGGGGGCAGGCAGTACTGTTAATCATGTTGCTAATCAGAATGTCTTGCCTTTGTTGCTGTCATGTCACGGCTTTTCAAATAAGGTGTGAAGCCAATGATGAAGAAGGGGAAAAAGAAAGGAGATGAGAGAAGAAAGACGGGAAGAGATAGAGAGGGGTGTGATAAAAGAGGAGAAGGAGATAAAAAAAGGAAAGTGAAGAAGCTGGGAATAAAAGAATGAGGGAAGAAAAAGAAGAAGCAGAAAAAAAGAAAATGTCGTTATTGAAAGAGAATGAAGAAAAAGAAGATGAAATCATGTAATGAAGGAAGGTAAGTGAAGAATGAAGTTAGAAAAGAAGAAGAGATCGAAAGGTGTAAGAGAAGAGTAAAAATAAGAAACAGAAGAGAAGAAAAAAATGAAGAAGTCAATGTATAAGAAAGAAAGAGAGAAAGGAGAAAAAGAATGGAAGAGAGAAAAGAAGGACAACTGAAAAGAAAAAGAGAGTAACAAAGAAAATGAAAAAAGACAGAGACTAAACAAATATAAAAGAGGGATTAAAGAAGAAGAAAGAAAAAAAAGGGAAAGAAAAAGGATGAGAAAGAAAAGACCAAAATTTGAAATAAAAACAACATATTAGAATTTTAAACCTCAAAAACATTAAAAAGCCAACAGATACGAAACAAACTTACAATCAGTTTTTATTTGTACGCTGGCACAGATTTTGTCTTTTTTAATGTCATGTCTCTTCAAGATAGACAGCATCTTGGTTCATTACTCTTTTTCTATGTGCCATCCCTTCAGGATGCGGGCGATCATGGCTCTCCACAATGTCCTGTCCTTTGTAGCTCTTAATAAATTTTGTCTTTTTGTTATCGCTCTTAAAACTTGCTTAACCATAAAAATGTCTAAGTGTGTGCTAAAACGTTTTCAGCCTGATCAAGAAAGGGTTCCTCTCGACATTTTGATGCTTGGTCATTTGGTTAGATTTTAAGAAGTGGACTAGATAAAGATTTTCTCAGTAACTACTTTTCTTTTCACACCAAACTGAATCTATTTGAATATGTGTTAAAGAAAAATTGATAATTAGTCCAGTTATCACTAAGGCAGTGATTTCTTTCTTTTTATGTGTCATGTCCCTTCAGGACGAAGGTGATCATGGCTCTCCACTTCTCCCTATCCCTTGTAGCTCTCAATAAGTTTTGTCCTTTTGCTACTTCCCCCAGGCCATGTTCTGTCATCCACTTGCTTAAACCTGCCAGGTATGCTATGCATTACTTTCCTTTGTCTATCTTCCCCTCTATTCCACCTCTGAGTATCAGATTCTCCAAGCCCTCCTTTCTCATTACGTGTCCCACAAATTTCAGCTGCCTCTTCGAGATATTAAGCATAAGCTTCATCTTTGTTAGCATCCTTTCCAAAACCTCATTGTTACTCACACGGTCGGTCTAATGATATCCTTAGCTTCCTTCTGTAGAACCATGTCTCCGTTGCCTCGAGTCTCATCTTCATCTTTGAGGAAGCCATCCAACATTCGCTGCCGTAAAGGAGGATAGATATCACATAGCAGTTCAGTACTCTTTTCTTTGTTACCAAAGAAATCCCCCTGTCTTGTAATACTCTGCCTAGATTTTGGGGTGTGTCTTCGGCCATTCCAATACGTCTTCAGATCTCAGCGTCACACTTGCCGTCCTCTGTCAAAATACTTCCCAGATATTTAAATTTCCGCACCTGCTTGATTTTAGTGTCCCTGACCTAGAAACTGCATTTCGGGCTCATCCTTTTACTGATGACCATGCATTCTGAGCGGATGCTGTAAAGATATCGGCCCAAACAGGAAGGGGAAAACCTTGAGCCATGGAATGTATATGCTATTCCACATATTCACCCAGAAGTTTACCACACTTGGCACACCATTTCTCAAGTTTCCTTAATACTTCCAAAAAATATTTTTGATGGTGTATCCTTGAAATTGTGATTTTAGTAAGTGGGTCATATCAAGAATTTTTCAGTAGCCTCTTGTAATACCACAGCATATTCCCAGTTGATAATGAGAAGACAGAATCAAAATCTGAAGTTGGATGGAATAAAATGAAAAGTCTAAGAGAATACTGGTCAGTTCAAGTGTCAGAGTTTATTGGGATAAAAGATATCAACAATAATAAATACTATTTAAAAACATCTTACCTGTAGAATCCAGGAAGGTGGTAAAAGATGGTTATACAATGGCAAACTGTTGTTTCAGATTACATCTTACACCTACTTGGCTAGGAATGCCAATAACAAAGGCAAGGAGATAATGTCTCTAAAAAATAAGTAACTGCAAAATTTAACAGAATTTGTGACCACTGATTCTATTCAGTTGACATGAATTGAAACTGAAAAATATTATAATTAGTGAATCTAACCATTCAATGTAATGTTCATCCAAGTTCGATTCAAGAAGAGAAAGAGAATTATAATAAAGATTGTGTCAATAACAACAGAATCAAAATTTGGCCAGGTTCAAGAAGTTAGAGTTCCTGCAACAATAATCTGTTACTCTTAGAAAAGGCGAGAGTCTAGGCTCAAGCAGCAAACATGTCAGAAACTTCATCCTTCTCTACCAAAAACTTTTTGTCAGCCTATACCTGTCATTAGATGGGTGAATTTATTTCTGATACTGACAGACACACACAGTGATATTATGTTAATTTTGGGGGAGTGTATATATATATATATATATATATATATATATATATATACACACACACACACACACACACACACATATATATATATATATATATATATATATATATATATATATATATATATATATATATATCGGGTGTAACACCAAAATTGTCCAAATCGTTTACAGCATACTTGTCTATCCCACAAAATGCTTAATATCTAAAAAACCACTAGACTAATTGAGATTCTTTTTTCCAGGTCTTCAGATAAGAGATTTATCCATCTTGACACCATTTGTCATATGAATCACTGAAAAACCCTTGCTGCTATTCAGCTGGAAAAAGAACAGGTTAAAAACGCTTTGTGTCAATCCCACAAAATCTTCGCAACTGACCAATGGTGAAAGAAAAAATCATTTAGGCTTTCAGTAATGGCCCCAACATTCATACTTTGGCTTCCATCGTCAAAGTCCATTCAAAAACCGTCAAGACAATGGTGAATAATTTTTAAAAAATGGGAACAGAAGAGAAGAAAACAGGTTACAACAGGAAGATGGATCATTATTTCAACTTAGTGCTAAAGAGATCAATTAGAAAAGATCCAACTCAGTCTGTACGGCGTTTGACACGTGACAGAGGAGTTTCACCAAACACAATCCAAAGATCAGTGGAAAAGGGGTTGAAAATGAAATCATACGTGAAACATGTGAGGCAACTTGTTACCCCAGGCCAGAAAATTAGAAATTTAGAGAGGGTGAAGTTCACCTTGAATAAATTAGAAAATGATCCTGGGATATATATATATATATATATATATATATATATATATATATATATATATATATATATTTGAACTATATTTCAATCCTTCATGAGATTCTAATCCTTCACTATGATTAATTAATGATGGAATGTCATTTTTGTTTATGATCGATTTCATTACGATTCTTCTGTTAAGCTTTGAGAGTAATTATACATTCTTATTTTTCAAAGTAGAGTTCAATAGTTTTATAAAAAACTAATAAGATACCTTTAATCATTTCTAAGATATAATGGTTCAAATCTTAATCCAACAATTGGACAATTTTGCTGTTATAACCGGTATATATATATATATATATATATATATATATATATATATATATATGTGTGTGTGTGTGTGTGTGTGTATTTTGTAATGGATTATCCACCAACAAACATTATTTTGTGTGTACATATATTTGATTTTCTATCTGATTTTTTTTATTTTCTTAAACAGTAAAATTAATAACAATCGGCCTAGATTAAGAAGTCGTACTAAAAAAAAGATGCTTCCTCAACAGGAATCGAATCTGTATCTCCTTTTCCAACAGAGAAGATGTTTCTATAGTGAAAATGTGCCTTTACCAAGAAGATTTAGACAGTTTTTACTGAAAACTAAATACCTATCTAAATTCAAAAAAATTAAATAAAAGTTTAATCACAGTACCTTGCTTGTCATTTTTAATGAAACATGTATAAAAGAGTGACTGCTGCCCAAATACAATATATATATGTGTATGTGTGTGTGTTGGCAGGTGAGTGGGTGTATGTTTGCACTTGTTAGTGTATGCATGTATATATAGCTTCTTATCTATCTACCATATATATATATATATATATATGTTCACGTGTATGTGGATATGTGCTTGTGTAGGTGAATCATGTAATAAAAAATAAACTTCCTTGTAGAATCAGATTTCCTGTTTCAAACATTCCACCTAATATTTTTTTGTTTTTACAAATCATAGAGATTTTAGTAGGAAAACGCTCACTGTATCTTTTTTTCATTTTATTTCTTCCTTCCTCTTCTAAAATAAAAAGAAAATGGAGAATGTAGCATTAAAAGAAAACATTATTACCTCCTACCACCACCAATGTAACATTCCATGCCTCTCACTACCACCATCAATAGTAGCACCAACATGATTCTACACTCCGTACCACCTATTACTATAGAAAGCTCTGCTATTTTATACCAAAACTTCAATCCTCTTTCGGGATAAAAGTTCAATAAACAACATCAATCGGACCCTCTATAGCCCTGAAATACAACAGCTGAAACAATATTAACATGGTACAGCACCACGGTCAAGTTGGGTTCATGACTCAGATGTATCAGGATAAATATAATGTTGATATTGACTAGAACAATTTTTCTTTTTTCAGTAAAGAATTCCTTAAAACATTATTGGTGTTTGCAATGGCATTGAGTTTGTCTTTATTATTTCCAGACGGCTTAAAAGTATAAAAAAGGTCTTCTTGAATGCACTTTTTATGAAGAGAAAGCCTTTCTATCTAAGCTACACAATCTTCTTCTCAATTATATTTTCTTCCTAATTTTATGTTAACACTTTTAACAAAATTGGTATATTTTTAAGTACAATGGTTCCACCAACAATTTGTCTCTTACTCTGTTTCATATAAATAAATCAGAAATGATATTATATGTAAATTATATATTTATTGCTTCCTCTTTCATCTCTCTTATCTAACCCTAGATAAATTTTGTATCATTTTATATATATATATATATATATATATATATATATATATATATATATATATATATATGCCATGATATGTCTTGCATCTGGATGAGCGTGTTTGGAAAATAAAACATTCCTATAACTCTGGATACATACATAAAAAACATATTCAGTTAAATTTTAAAATTATCATTGATAATGGCTAAAAAGCACACAGATATGCAGAACATTTTGGACAATTTTACAGACTTTATGTCCAGATCAAAAAAAAAGCAATTATATGAACACAAGAGAAATTAAATAAAATCTTTAATCACAGAATATATATATATATATATATATATATATATATATATATATATATATATGTATGTATGTATGCATAGAGAGAGAGAGTACAGGTAATAGATCCATTCGTATATAATCCATGGGGATTCAAACTGATCCACAGAGTGCTCGGATGAGGACTGATATTGAAAATAAATTTAAATCCTTACTTTCAAACAAACACTAAAGAGCTGAAGATGGCTCTGTTCAGATCAGCTTGAAATAGACTATACCCATGTTGAGGTAATTTTGGTTTTTGCTGTAATATATATATATATATATATATATATATATATATATATATATATAATTAAACCTAAAGGCCAAATAAACCTACTGTTGTTTCACCTATGCGGATCGTCAGGGAATACTGGCTTTTAGTCTTTTAGCCAGTATTCCCTGATGATCCGCGAAGGTGAAACCTTGATAGGTTTATCTGGCACTTTAAGTTTAATTAGGTTTGCTCTGCTTAGCGTATTGAGCACTTTACTTAGTTATTTTACTTACTCGTATAGGGTTTTTTTTTTGTCTTTGGACTCTGAACTTGGATGCTCGACTATTGTCTTCGGCTGACGTACATGTTCTCTGTTCTTTCTTTTTTTGTACCTTTTTTCCCCCTTGGGTATTGGTCTGTTTATTTACATATCAAAGTGCCCAAGGACAAGTATAATTTCTTATATGTATAAGATTATTACTATATATATATATATATATATATATATATATATATATATATATATATGATAGCTACTGAGTAGGATAGCCACCAAGTTACCAAACAAACAGGCATGCAATTTTTAAATTCACTCACAGCTTGCACAGCACTTTATGGCCTATCAGAAAGCCTTCATGCATTGACAAGAACCAGTCAATATAATTGGAGACTGTCTGTGCCACTTAGAATTTGAATAGTCTGTTGGTAAGACACTGATGGTGTCGTTAATGCCCAAATTATATCACACTTATATAACCTCTTCAATGATCAAATGGGAACTGGTGGCTTCAGTCTGATTTGAACATAAGAAATAAATGTAAGCATGATTTAACTAAGGCTTATGCATGATTTAATCATATATACACACATATATATACACATACACTCACACACGCACGCACGCACGCACTCACATACACCAATATATATATATATATATATATATATATATATATATATATATATATGTCATCCACGGATCGACTGTTTCGCTGTATCACAGCTCATCAGTGTGACTAGATGTCCGGTTGCCTCTAGCTAGGATCAAACCACTAAGCCGTCGGCGCACGGCAGGGATGAAGGGAATTTAAGCGTACTTATTTTTAGGTAAACACACAATGACTGCGAGAACTCGATTCGATTTACCAAAGAGTCTTGCATTATTAGCTGTAATAGTTACTGTTTACAAACTCACACTTCCTCTCCAGAGAGCTCAACCGAAATAAAATTTTCAGGAACATATGTAAAAGTGAACATTGAAATCCACACACAGAGGCAATGACAAAAAACAATGCAGATAGCCTGATGATTGCGTTTAGCATGAAACAGACAATCGTCTCTAGGTGTTGATTCCATGTCCACTTTTTTTTTTAATTTACATACACTTTATCCCGGATATTGAGCACTTTAACCCATAAATATAGGATACCTTAGAACTTTATTTTATCACACACACACACACACACACACACACACACACACACACATATATATATATATATATATATATCATTGAGCTTGAATTCTGAACAATTTTTTTGCCTTAGTTTTGTTTTTGGTTCTTTCTTTTTTTATTGCTCATTTTTCCTTGGTTACTGATTTGTTCTACTACAAGTCGAACTATCCAAGGTTTTTCAAGCGAGTACCATACTATATATATATATATATATATATATATATATATATATATATATATATATATATATATATATATGCAGTTCGTCCTCAGAGGGACTTTTATCAGTGCAAATGCAAGGATTTTATTTTGTAACAAGTATTTACATACAAGAGCAAAAATGTTATTGGTTTTTCAAAAAAAGTAAGTTTAGGCACGCTCATAAATATTCACCAGTTTAGCTGAAATGTCAGGCAATCTATGGCGGACACAATTTAATGCCTTATAAACAAAAATGAGTAAGTATTCTTTTTTAATACAAACTAGTATTTAAATTATTTTATTTACAGAATTATTTATGAGTTGTATATTTTGAATAATATGAGGTTATGTATTTAACTGTTTTCTTTCAAGTTTTTTTAACATTTTTGTAGTCTTGTATCTTGGCTTGGGCGAAGAGTAATTCTTTCAGGAATGGAGATATTGGAAAAAATACGGGTTGCAGATTTATGTTTTGACAAGATTCGATAGCTGCACTTTCAAGAATTTTCTTTCTAAGTTAGTTCTCTTTTAATAAGTGTGGCATTCTTTAGATCAAAGTTGTGGTTGAATTTATTTCTATGTATAACTATTACATTTGATAAATTATTGTGCGTAAGATCCCTTTTGAGACATACACGCGAAGAAATCACATTTCTTTTCATCTTAACAAACAACTACAAACAAGGGACTTTAACACTCATATACGCCGAGAAAAAATTTATTTGTAAAAACACGAAAATAAAAAATCTTTTATATTTTTATATTCAAAAACCTTTCTCGCCTTTTTCTTTGTTGTGGGTTGATTCAAATCTCCAACAAAATTGGTGACCAACCGACGTGAGAAATAAGCACACGCCATAACAAACAAAAACAAAAAGCAAATTTTCTTACTACAAAGCCGAGAAGAGAAACAAATTTTTCAACATTACCAGCGAGAAACTCCATAACGGTCGAAAAGATGGCTACAAATGCAGCAACCGACCCTATAGAGGCTACACTATCAATTTGTCAGTATTCAACCCTCATAATCAAATGTAGTTTTCACAGCTCTATGCAATTTTCAATGCTAAGAAAATCATTTCGAAAAGATCTCGATACGCCTATATTGTAGAAAAAATTCCACCAGAGGTGACAACTAATGTGGTTGATTTATTAGAAGAAATGGCAGAGGAAGCACCCTACGACATTTAAAAACAATGTCATAATCCATCGCACAGTAAATAAACGCAATCTTGGTGATATGAAGCCATCCCAACTTCTGAGAAAAATGAGAGTGTTGTTGGGTATCAACTCGATGTCTAACACAGTGCCTACAAAAATTATGGCCAGATAAAATTCATACCCATTCAACACAAATTTTAGCATCACTTCCGGAAGATCTAAATTTCGATCGCTTACTGATAAGATCCATGACAACAACAACTAAGATAACAACTTACAATTACGCAAGTGAACAGCCACTAAACAAGCAGGATAGATTATCTCAGATAGAAGAAAAAATGGCTGAGTTGAAATTTCAACTAAAAAAGCCTGGTGAAGCAAAAAAGTCAGCCTTTTTCTTTTTCGCTCTCATTCTCATGATGAAAACCGCTTTCAGCCACGACGCCGAGGTAGCTAGAGTAAGTCGAGAGGATAACGTTACTATGAGATATGTTGAGATATCACTATAAATTTGGAGAAGATGCATGAACGAGCAGTGAGCGATGTACTTTCAAAGCTCAAACTGATAGCGTATTCCAGGGAAATGAACTCTCCCGCCAGTAGTGTTGACGGTTGTGGCTAAAAAAAAAAAAAAAAGCCAAGGTTGTTTATTCCATATCCGTGACAAAATTCACGGATATCTATTTTTGGTCGACTCAGAAGCAGAAGTCAGCATCAAAGAAGCACAACAGTTAATACCTACATCATATAAATTGCAAGCAGCAAACGGGTCCAAAATTAACACACACGGCGAGGAACCCTTCACTTTAGATTTCGGATTACGCCGTCCTTACTCTTGGATTTTTACCCAAGACACCGATACAAGGTGCAGATTTTCTAGCCAATTTTGATATATCTCTGAATATAGCAAAGCAAACGCTGACAGATGATGTTGTGATATGTTGATTAGAATGGATAGTTTGTAGATGTCTGTTTATGTCTGCGTGAATAACATGACCACACAATTTGTATTAAACGTAAAAATACCACAAAACATGAATATACAAAAAAGAACAAAAATGGTTTTAAAAACATAATATTTGTATTTATTTGTGTATATTGATGTACATGCGTAGAAGTTAAAGATCTGTAGGTGCTATGTTCTTTAGACTGTGAATATTTTTTATCTGAACTCACAAACGTTGAATTAATTACAAAGCTGAGAAATGATGAATAAACTGTAGCGTTAGAAGAATGTTTCAAAGAGAAAAGTTCTTGTTGCTTGTTTGGAAATGTTCTGTATGTTTGTAATGTAGGTTGGAAAAGTGCGTACGTGAATGTGTTTTTAACGTCTTACCGCCCATGGTCGAGACGAGAATCCTTTTTCAACTACATCTTGTAGCGAGAAGAAAGAAGAGAACGAGGCAAGAAGTCGCCCAGTATTTATAGTATAGGGAGAGACACCCCTAGTGAACAATTAGGGAATTAAGGAGAAGGTAACTCTGACAATGTAACAAAACTTGCAATTCAAAGAATTCGGTCTCTATACATTTCTTTTGGAATTGGCTCAGTTTTACTTGTAAATGAAACAAACCGAAATCTTCTTTAAAAAATTCTCGATATCACAAATTCCTTTCAAATACATGGACAAAGTGCACCACTCTGGAAAGCACTATATAAAGACTTCCAGAAAACCAAACCATTCTGCCACATGGAAACTGAGTCCTAAGAAATATAAAATTGCGAAGGCAGAATTACAACACTTACTAAAACTCGGTATATTACATCCATCCAAAAGCCCATGGTCATCACCACTACATATTACCAAACCCAGACGTCACTGCTTGGCGCCCATACGGAAATTTCCACCGTCTTAATGCAATTCAGCGGATCGATATCCGATTCCGCCCATCCATGACTTACCAGTAGCTTAAAACAGAAACGGATTTTACAAAATTGGACTTAATAAAGGCCTATTATCAAATTCCAATGGCAGAAGACGACATACCCAAGACAGCTGTGACCACACCCTTTTGGTTTATTTGCTTTCCTTAGAATTCCATAAGGTTTATTCGACGCAGTACAGTCTTTCCAACGATTAATCAACGAAGTTCCGTGTGATTTGTCTTTTACTTTCGCATATATGGACAATGTCTTAATTGATATTAAAAATGATCAGGAAGATTACACCAAGTCTTTGAAAGAGTACAACATTTCGGACTCAAAATAAACGTCGGAAAATGTATCTTTAAAGTCAACAAACCCACTTTCCTAGGATATGAAATCGATGAAATAGGCATATCTCCTTCACGAGAGAAAATCGCCGCAATACAAAATTTTCCCTAATCGATTTATTAGTCAATTGATTTGCTTGATTAATTATTATCGCCAATTCATACCAAAATGTTCAACAATGTTAATCCATCTTACCAATTTATTAAAAAACAACAACAACAATAAAAAAGCAAAAGTCATATTACAAGGTGCTACCCTGGACGCTTTCAACGATGCTAAAATTGCCCTAGCAAGTTTTACGAAATTGAGTTATTTAAGTAAGAAACCAGACATTCAATTCACACTCACAACAGATGCGTTGTCAGAATCTGTTGGGGATGTCGTGCCTCAGATTAGAAAAAGTGTATCTAAACACATTTCCTTCTTTTCTGTCAAGCTGAATACAACGCAAAAGTAATACAGTTCCTTTTCAAGAGAACTTCTAGCAATTTACCTGTCACTAAAACACTTCCCGCATGTCTTAGAAGGTCGATATTTTGCCATATACACTTACCACAAGCCATTCACATATATCTTGCACCGTAACTCAGGCAAATATTCTACACACAAGATGCGTCACCTTGTTTATATTTCACAATTCACCTCAGGCAATGAAAACATTGGAGCCAACACTCTGTCCAGATCAACAATTGCAACAGTTGATTCAAATGTGCTAAGTTACAAGGGAATTGTCGCAAAACAGAAAAAAAGAATCTACTCTATTAAATGTTCAGAATGATACATCACTTCAATTACCAATTCCTTTCTCGTCCTGGGCATGACGATAAACTACATCCGCGTCCTGGGCAAGACGATAAACTACGTCCAACCTCTGATCAGGAGGTTTTGAAGAGCGTGGAACCACCTTTTAATTGCTGGTGTTCCCAGGTCCACCCTGACCCGGGGTGGTAGCACCTGTTAGTGTCCCATCTATGGGCAAATAGTTAACACCCAAACTTGTGTAAAAATGGGTTTTAATACCAGAAATATTTTGTAATAAAAAAATATTACCAGCAATATTTTTTGAAGGAAAAATTATCAGCAAGGCTTTAAAAATAAGTACCAGCAATATACATTCTTTGAAAAAAAATATTACCAGCTATATATTTCTTCAAGGAAAAATACTCCCAGAAATAGATTTCTTCAAGGAAAAATATTCCCAGAAATAGATTTTTGAAGAAAAATATATTACCAGCAATAAAAATTTTGTCGGCATTAAATAACCCATTGAGGTTGATATGCCGTAAAACAAACCAAACTAAACCAAACCAAAGCCAGTTCCTTTTGGAGACAAAACCATTTTTGTGATATGGGGAAAGGTCATCCCCGACTTTATATCACCATCATTACACGAATAAATCTTCCATCACTTTTACGGTTTATCACATCCCGGAAGACGAACTACAGCCAAAGACAGAACGAACAAGTTAACATTCACGCCAGTAAGAAGTTTCAACAACAACAAAATCATACAATCCAAACGACCTACAAACCTATGAATATGTTTTTCTTCGTAACGGCATGATAAAAAAACTATTTTCCGAAACTAGTCTGGACCACATCAAGTCATTAAGAAACATGAATAGTATTTCACAATTCTCAAAGATTGTAAAAGAGACTCAGAGTCCATAGATAGAACGAAATCTCTGCATATGTACATCAAGACAAATGTCGCGTTTTGTACAGAACAACAACCTTCAGTAATACAATTCCCAGACAATATGACACCACAAACTACAAAATCTTCAACCAGCTCCAACTAATGAAAAATCTACAAGAGATGCACAACAAACAACAGATAATTCAACAGCTGAAAGAAAGAATTCAATACAAAAAGTGAGCAAATCCGATTGAAAGATGACTTGGTCTAAACATTACAAAACATATATAACATACTAGCAGCATAGCCTGGTGTTGCGCGTGCTTGATTCGAAAATCGTACGACTCATACAGCAATCGCTATCAATTGATTTAAAATATTTTTGTCCTTCCTTGCCTTTAAAGGAGTGCCCTTTGCCATGCCGATGTTGCTACATGCCTTACTTCTTGCCTATCTCACACTGCAAATTTTTTCTAAGCTCTATACTAAACATTAAATCTATTACGAAAAAAGAACTAAACAAAATGAACACAAAACGATCAGATTTAAAAAAGGACTCGTAACTGGAAAAACCGAATGAAAAAAGAATGTTAACAACAAATACTTTTTCACACCCAACCCAGTTCTGCGGAATCAGAATCAACGTTGAGTTTAAGCAAGTGAATGAGCCAATTGGAGTAAAGTTCCATGCAGATTTAAATTTTTCCCACTTGTGACGAATGCAGCTATAGATTTTTTTGCATGCTAGTTAACATTCGTGTCAGTCAGCTATTGGCTCTCACGCTGGCCAATAGAATCTTCCTGCCTATTCGTGGCAGCCAGCTATAAGCTCTCACTCTGGCCAGTAGAAAATGGCCGCAAACTACATGAAAACTGCTGTGGAAGCATGAAAATTCGATTATTTCCACTATCGATGGGAGTTGGGAAATGCAACGTCGTTCTTAGCCTTTCCATTAACTTGAGGCATGTGCATGTAAATTTTGGTGCAAATCCGTCGAAAATTGTGGCCATGCATTTGTTACACACACACACACACACACATCCTGGCGTTTATAGATAAAGATTAATAATACACATTAATATCTCTATTACTCTCTCAACTCTCAATCTGTGGGGTGTATCATTGAGAAACTTGAAAAATATGGCACAATTCTCAAAAACAAAGTGTCCATAGATAAAATAAAACCTGCATATATTCATCATACGCTTTTTGTAGAGTACAACAATATTCAGCAACACAATTCCCAGACAATACGATACCACGAACTACAAAATCATCAACCAATCAACCAGCTTCAACTAATAAGGACTCTATAAGAGATGCACAACAAACAACAGATAATTCAACACCTGAAAGAAATAATTCAACACAAAAAGTGACCAAATCCGATAGGTCACTTGGTCTAAACATATATATATATATATATATATATATATATATATATATCAACTATGTGTCTGAGGGGGTATTTGTGGAGCAAAGTCAGAAATATACATCCAGACAGTCAATCATTAAAATACAAAAAATGGTTTCTGAGTCAAAACCTTCCGGTTAATAAATTAACCCCTTGAAAATAAATATTTCACATTTTTCAGCCAATGGGTCGCGTTCCCGCCGACTATAGAACCCATTTTTTTTCGATCCCTTTGAAGGGTATATAAGCAAAGTTTCTCGACCAGAAAAGTTAGTAAGTTGATATAGACGGCAACATATGACAACAATTTACGATGCCGCAGCTTCAAAGAGATTCCTTTACTCAGTCACCTGTCTTCCTCACGAAGATACGCGATACATTTTCCTTCTCATTTTCTCAATTGCCTCTTTTTCCTCACACACATACACACACACACACACACTTGAAGAAATTAAATTTAACAATCAACTAGAAAAAAGGACTGTAAGAACTAATATACGCTAAGTAAAATTTTTGGTGATAATCCCTGATCCACACTGGCAAGCCTTCCAGCGAGCAAATCAAAGTACCATAGATTGGCCCGGAAACTCTCCTGATTTAAATCTTATCCTAAATCTGTGGTCAATCTGCAAGGAACAACTTCGTGGAATAGACATACGAAGTACTAATATGTGCACTGGGTCATGTTTCGTTGGAAAAATATGAGAAAGAGTAAATAATAACGGAATTATTCGTTTTGTTTCAATTAATTTGCCCAAGGGTGTTGTTTAGTTTCTCTTTGTTTATGTTTTTTTATCATTTTTATTTTTAAATATTTAAGTCCTTTCTGCCGACTTTAGACCATTCGCTTTTAGACATCAACGTATTTTAGTTTATTTTTTAAGTTATAGAAGATTGTTTTCTACGTTGTCTGCCTTATAATTTTAATTCACGTGGTGAGGATTCTAGGAATTCGTGTGCATAAAGAGGAAATATATGATGTAAGGTTTCGAGAAATTGTAGTTTAAAAACAGTAAAATCGACCTTACTAACCGAAGCGCTCCACTGTGGCTAAATCTGTAAAGCACGTCAGACTATATGACGGTTCCGTATAGGATACAGGTTCGATTTCTGTCGGAGGACGCATATTTTCTCTGAATATTTCTCGGACATTCGGACCGGTAAATGTTGTTAATACTGTTTATTATAAGCAGAGCATTTACTTAAATATTTGTATCTATAAAAAAAGGTTGTATAAACATAAAAAAATGTCTTAATATATATATATGTACACACACAGACTTGTTCTGAAGTCACTGTTTGATCTGGGTTTTTTTTTTGCATTGTCTTGTTGAAAAATTATATTCAAATATTGCTCTTCAGAAAACAACTTTTTGGTTGTAAGAATTAATGTTTGCTGCAATATTCCAAAGCATTGACCTTTGACATTTTACGTCTGATCCATTTATTTTTCCCAGGAGTGTATGCAGATAACATTTTTAACCTGAAGTATATAAAGCTATGTGCATTAGAAAGATTTGCTCTTTTGGTGCGATTTAGAATATGCTGACCTACAGGCGGGCAAGCCTATGCCCAAAATGGCATCCTTTTTGCGGATGCTTGCAGACACAATTGTAAACCCAACCAATAATTAATTATAGATTTGCGTATAAAAGCTTGTCTATAGACGCAAGTAATAATCAGATCAATGTTTACTTACAGAGTCAAGTATAAACGCAACAAATGAATACCTATAAACTTGAGAATACACCTTACTAACGTTAACCTAGAGACTAAATTATAACCCTGCTCAATATTTGCTTATAGACTCAAGTATAAAACCAACCAATGTTTACTTATAGATTCACATATAAACGCAATAAATGTATACATATACACTGAAAAATAAACCCTACTATTATTAACCTCTAGTCTGAAATATAAACCCGATCAATATTTGCTTATAGTCTAAAGTATAAATTCCAGCAATGTTAAAGTATAGTCTCATGACAAATGATTGCTTATAGACTCAATTATAAACACAATTTCTACTTATAGACTCAAGTATATACTCAACCAATATTTGCATATAGACTCAAGTATTATCCCAACTAATGTTAGCCAATCCATATACCTGCTCAGGAACATTTAGGTTCAATACACATAGAGCTCACCTGTGGTTTATACTGCAACCATGTTGAACAGACCTTAGTTACAGTTCCTGAGGGAGAGCACATTATCTGGCATGATCAATGGTCTGAACAAAGCCAGTATGTTGAAACAAAGACATGGTGTGGTTTTCAGACACCATCCAAAGGTATTGTTTGCTGGGATCACTTCTCCAGGTTGATACAGCAATAATTCTCCTTTTTGACAAATCAACCAAGGTGAGATTCAAAGTTGCGTTTCATAGTTGGAATGCGAATGTTCTGTCCATGCGAGCGTAATGTTTATTTAGAGACTCAAGTATAAACCCAAACAATGTTTATTTATGGACTTAATTATATAATCAACCAATGTTTATCTACAGACTTAAGTAAAATTCCAATCAATGCTAATTTCAATATTTACTTTTAAAGTAATATAAGTAATATAAAGTATATATATATATATATATATATATATATATATATATATATATCATCAAGGACACATGGCCCAGTGTATAATGACGTTGGTTACACCCAGTGACTAGACCCAAAGAGTTGTGAATTCAATACCAGGGCAAAGCAGTGGTGAGCCAAAACTTGGAGAGTTGAGTTAAAGGGAAATAACTGAAACATCCAGAAGAGGCATGGCATGTGGAAATAGAACAATCTACCCTGGTGGACGAAATAAAGGGTTCGATTCGAAATTCCAATCACCTGAAGGAATCTGGGGCATACAACGGCCGAAACATTGTGAATATGGCAATAAAGATGAGGATAACAATCAGAATAATGTAAATGATGTAAGTAAACATAATACCTCATCTCAGAGATACAGAGGCTGAAACGTTGTGAATATGGTAATGAAGATGAGGATAACAATCAGAATAATGTAAATGATCTAAGTAAACATAATACCTCATCTCAGAGATATAGAGGCTGAAACGTTGTGAATATGGCAATAAAGATGAGGATAACAATCAGAATATTGTAAATGATGTAAGTAATCATGATACGTCATCACAGAGACATAGAGGCTGAAACACTGTGAATATGGCAATGAAGATGAGGATAACAATTAGAGTAATGTAAGTAATCATAATACCTCATCTCAGAGATATAGAGGTCGAAAGGTTGTGAATATGGCAATGAATATGAGCATAACAATCAGAATAATTTAAATGATGTAAGTAATCATTATACCTCATCTCAGAGATATAAAGGCTGAAACATTGTGAATATGGCAATGAAGATGAGGATAACAATCAGAATAATGTATAATACCTCATCTCAGAGATATAGCCAGATATAGAAAGGATATCCATAGAAGAAGCATGAATGATACAATAAGTTGAACTGCAAAGTTCCTTACATGTTTACTGGTGATTTTTTATTGATGGTTTTATTTAAATAAGACACATTTGTGACACAGAGTAAATGTTGCTTATTTTTCTATTTGAAGGCACAATAGGGAAACAAAAGAAGGAAAAGAAAAGAGGATAAAGAAGAAAAATGAAATAGTAAAATGTGAAATAAAACACAAAAATTATATTCATAGGAAAATGAGGAAGAACAAGAAGAAAAACGTAAGGAGAGAAAAAAAATGAAAGAAACAAGCAAAATAGAAAGAGTTACAAAAAATTATGAGAGAAAATAGAAGATTTGTGTTACTATTTCCAGACAATGTTTCAAGTAAAAAGTCATTTTTTTTGTACGACAAAAGACAATACTTTATTTTTCTTTCATAAAAATAAAAATAAAATTGGATAGAAATTGTAAAACAAAAAAAATGGAAGCATTTTTTTTTCATCTTTTCACCCTTTCCCATTGTCACAATTGCTCCTCTGATTGGTTGATGTGTATCTTTCAATCCCCCCAACAGTTACCTCCCTTTATTTCTCTTTACTATACCAGTATTGTCATGAATTTTTAAAAAAAAAAAATCTCTCTGATTTTTCTTTCATATCAATATATTTTATAAGACTTGTTTACTTTTTCAATTTACATCAAAGAAAGCAACCTCTGCTTTACTGAGACATTCTAATCTCAAGTTTTATCTTGGGATATGTCATTTTTGAAATAAAGATTTGTCCAGAAACAAACAAATTTTATGTAACTAGTTGCAGGAAAATAAATTTTTATATATTAAGAAAATTTTAAAGAAATCTGTGGCAAATTTGAAAAATTTTTCATGTGCTGCATTTTCTCCTTCAGGATGTCATCAGACTAAAGTGATGTTTATATTGATGTGACTACACATTCATATGAAGGAGAGGGGACACTGAGAATTTTAAATTTAAATTTAAATCTTTTTTTTTCATATATGTTTAGGCTATATACACCCTTGTGCAAATTGATTAATTAATTAATTTAGTTTCCTTTCTTTCAACATATGGTCAGTTTTAGACCCACTCAAGTGACAGGGTATAATCGATTTATATTTTATCCTCAGATTAGGTCTTTTGGAGTGGTGTGCAGGAATAGGAATCTATTTTTGGGGTGTGTGATGAAATTTTTTTGGCCTTGAAAATATTGCGTCACCCATGATTCCATCAGATTTTCATCACACCCAGACACTATTGTCTCGACTGTCGATTAGTTGTCCTACGGCCATTGTCTGGGATGGAAGTTACTTGAAGGAAGCGTATGAAAATTGTAACACTGCATAAACACAATGGCAAGCCTTACCAGTAAGCAAATCAAAGTAGTATCGAGTGGCTAAGAATCTCTTTGGATTTAAATCCAATCGAGAATCTGTGGTCAATTGGCAAGGAAAGACTTTGTGGAATGGACATATGAAGTACTAACATGTTCATTGGGTCATGGCTCATTGGAAAAATATGAGAAAAAGTAAATAATAACGGAATTATTTATTTTTTTTCAATTAATTTGCCCAAGGGTGTTGTTTAGTTTCTCTTTTTTTATGTTTTTATCATTTTTATTTTTAAATATCCCACACTGCAATAATAGAAGATCTGTCAAGGAAGTAGATATATTGTAAGAAACTGAATCTAACTGTTGTTGATCTAGCAATTAAAGCACTTTCTATGCATTTTTGTCTTCGTAAATTGCTATTTCTTGTAAATTCAAATTTCTATCTTTCTAGTTGAAACCAAACTAACCACTTTGATCTGGAAAAGAAATAAAACCCTAATAAAGGGATTTGTCATGACATATCTCGACCAAAATATATATATAGATCCTCATTCCAGAAAATAGTGGGTGTGTTCTTCTTTAGGTAAGAAAAGGTGAGATCAATAAAAAGATTTTACAGGCTTATGTATGTATTTGTTTTTACGAGCCAAATACCTGTCGTACAGAGAACAGAATTTTGTCATCAGAATTCTCTTATTTCTCTAGCCAACACTTTCAGAAATATCTATTTTTTGATGTGCATTTAGGTATTATGATAAGTCCACTTAAATTTCCTACTCTGGACATAGCTACATCATGCTGACCATGAGAAAAGTTTACGTTTTCTAATATACAAGTGAATTTTGACAAGGCAGATATAAATTCTTTCTATACAAGCATGATGAATTTAAAAATAAAAATATATCAACAGTGCTTATATATCTTCTATGTTACCTGTCCCTTTAGAATATAGCAGTCATGGCTCTCTACAATTTCCTGTCCTTTGTAGTCCTAATTGCTGTTTTGCCAACTATTCACACAAGCTATTTTAAGGTGTTTCCCTTTTATGTTCAATAGGTACTGTCAGTGTTAAATTTTCCATGCCATCTTTTCTCATAATGTACCCTAGAAATTTCAACTTTCTTTTTCTGATGTTAAGTATAAGTGTCCTTTTTTTCCATTTTCTCTAAAAGTTTGTCATTGCTCTCATGTTCAGTCCATGGTATTCTCAGCATCCTTCTGTAGAACCACATTTATGTTACCTCAAGCCTCTTTATCTAGGATGAGCTTGTCCAGCATTTTCTGCCTTGCCCTATTGGAGAACCAATATTACATAACTTTTCAATACTTTTTCTTTGTTTCTAACAAAATATTTTCCTCTTTCATAATACTTTGCTTAGCTTTTAGAAGGCATCTTTCACTATTACATTATAGCAATATTTAAATTTTAATTCAATGTGTGAATCCATTACAAAAAAAATTAGCATAAGAGACAAGGAAATTGACTTACAGGATAGGTTGTTCTAGGTTTGTCTAACAACAACACCATCACCACAACCACAAGAAGAAGAAAAAGCAGGAGAATGAGGAGGTGGTGGTTGCTGTTGTTGTTTTTGTTGTTGTAGTAGTAGTAGTAGTATCATCCTCAACACCCTCTGGACATGTGCAATTCTGATTTCTTTGATATCCACAGCTTCATATCCCTCATGTATTGCTATATCTAACAGTATCAGCCTTACCAAAAACACAAACCAAAACAAAATTCTGATATTTGCTCAGATTTTACAAGTGGTTTGTGCCGAGAATTATTTGGGCACCTTCTCCCAATATTTATATAATTATATTGGACATAAAGTGGGGAGTCAATTTTCTATCCCCCCACACAAAAGAAATTACTATACGAAACAATATCAACCCAAATTTTAAAATAAAATTCTGATATTTGGTCAGATTTTGGGAAGTGGATTCTGTCAAGTTCTTTTTCAGCAGTTCAGGTCATATAAGATCAAGTGCATGTGTATAAATTTGCAGGCCTGTTTGTGTGATCTCCCGCAGAGATCTCACTGCTTACCCATCAGTGCTTCCTTTTGGCATGAAGGATCCTCGTAAATTTTCATTTACAATGTCAAACACTCATCAGTAATGTTTATATACAAACACAATTATATATATCTGTGTTATTTAGTACTCAGTTATTTTCATTTCCATTGTATTTAAGTATGTACTACCTAACCCAGGGATTGAACTCACAGTTACTATATCACCAAATTCACAAACCAACACTGCTCTGCTATTTTTCCATGGGACAATCTTGAACTTAGAACTTGGAACCTAAGTAAGTTCAGATGGTAGGGATATGGACTCAAGGGAAAGAGAAATAATAAAGCAGTACTAAATAAGAACAAGATACCCGTAGAGATAGCAGAACAAGAACAGTCCGTCCCCATAGACTGAATAAAGGGTTCAGTTTGAAACTTCCTGAAGGTGAGCTAGATTAGCAGACACCTGAAGAAGGCCAAAGAACACAATGGTTGAAATGTGATAATAACAATGAAGATGAGGACAAAAATGTAAATAATGATAACTTGTTTTTTAAATGATTTAAGACTCTTGAATAAATTTAATTTGTTGAAGAGTCTGTAATTTCAAAGAATATTCAAAGTATTCTTTAAATGATTTATTAGAAAGCTTACTATTAGTAAAAAAACATTTCTTGTCTGAAATATTTTCACAGACATTATTTGAATCACTTAACAAACACTTTATTAAAACTCTATTCAAGTGAATCTTTTTCTCAACTTTGTTGGTAATAACTCACCTATATTTTTTATGCAGTTATTCTCAGATAAATTTCTACATAGAAAATTACCGTAAATCAATTTACCAATGTCTTTTTCATTTTCTATTTACATAATTTATGTTTGGACTATCATCCTTATCTTTGTTGTTATTATCACAACATGTCTGTTATTGTTCCTTTCCACCTTCTTCAAGTGTCTGAGAATCTGGGGTAGCTTTCAAGAAATCTGGGTACCTTTCAGGAAATATGGATACCCCTCAGGAAATCTGGGTACCTTTCAGGAAATTGTTTAATCTACAAGGGTAGATTGTTTTCATTCCTTTAGTGATGTCTTGTTTTTCATTAGTACTTCTCAGTTATTATTCACAATTTTTATACAGAGTCTAAGTCTGTAATATCCAACACAGGATTGAACTCAATTACTATATCACCAAATTCTCAAACCAACTTGTTCAGGTGGTACAGATATTAACTCAAGGGAGAGACGAATAATTGAGCAGTCAGCAGAACAAGAACAGTTCATCTCAATAGATTGAATAAAGGGTTTAGTTTGAAATTTCTTCAAAGTTAGCTGAAGAAGGACAGTGGATACATGCAGCAATAAATATGAAGATATTTATCTGACTGTAAATAAAGGAAATAGTTATGTTTTTTTTATCAACTTCCAGGTGGGAAATGATTTAAAACTGATTCCTTGATTTGTTTCTCAAATAAAATTTTCAGATGCCAAGCTAAGCCTAATGAATGCAAGATTATATTAAAGTGTATTTGAATTTTGATAAAATAAAAAAAAATGACCGAAGAGAGAAATAATTAATTGGAATCATCACATTGTCAAGAATTTGTCATTTCTATAAGCGCTGAATGACAAAATGAAATAATTTCATGATGTCAAAAATAAGCATTTTTCTAAATAATTTTGTTTTTAATAAACTGCTGCATTTTAGTTTGAAATAGATAATTCATATTAGGTAAGGACAGAAAGAAAAATGGATATCAGTTCCAGTTTCTTTCTCCAAATTTCTGTGCAATGTGAATATAGAGGAAAGAACATATTTACTAAAGGAGCCTTAACTAAACCCTACCCATTTATTAAATAATCAATTTAAATAAACAAAATGAAGTGTGGAATAATAAAAGAAGGAAACAAAGAAATAGAAAAACAATAAAAACAAAATGAAGCTTACACAAAAGCAGGTTTCATTAATATGTCAATACGGAAAGATGTAAGTCGAAAGAATTTCTTTTGAGGAGAAAAATCAGATTTATTTAAAAAACAAAAAAAAAAAATCAAAGAAAGTTGGGTGATTAGGAAAGGAAGAAGGAAGGAATCGAAGACAGAAGAAATAAAAGAGCTCTTCTGAATGCGAACATGCTGGATATTAAAAAAAAAGAAAATCTATTTCTATTGACACAAACAGAAAAGTTCAAACAAAGATTTTCAAGGATCTGGAGAAACAAATGTGTAGTTTCAGAGAAGACAAAAAAAAAATAAGGGGAGAAAATAATTATGTAAAGAAATTGGAGTTACAAAGATCTTAAAAAGAAACAATAAAAGGCAAAGAAGTAATACAACCAAAATGAAACTATAATAATGATTTGAGGATTTTCAGAAAAATCATTTGTAATGATAATGATGATGATGATGATTAAGACGAATATGACACTGATGATGATGTTGATTATGATGATGACAACAACAATGGCAACAATAATGATAATGATGATGCCCATAATAACAAAAACAAAGTAAATAAATGAATATAGCAAATAAGCTAAGAAGGTGTATGGTAATATGTATGAGTGGGTAGGAATAGAGACCAACTATGAACTGTGCAAATGGCTCAAATTTTACCATACTGACCAACAGCATAATCTCAAACTAGATTTTTTTTTCGGAAGAGTAGAAAAAACACAAAATTTTATTAGTGTTTAAAAAAAAAAATGGGTCCCAAGTTCAGTCCAGGCCTAAAGTGAAACTCATATATGATCCTATTAAAGGGGCTACAGAAATGGTCATTTCATTCTACCACTCCAGGAAATATCTGACTCCTGATATAGAGTCAGATTAAACCAAAAATTAAGTTTTGTCAACATAAGCTGCTCAATCTTTACTTTCAAGTAGATTATGGCTACATCACATTGAAACCCTGGCTATATCCATATAGTTGAATCACTTACATTGCCCCCATATTCCAGCAGTAAGGAGGAAGTTCCACACAGGCAGGTTTTTCCTGAGAACTGCTATTTTTTGAATGAGAGGGCCATGTGGATGTTTTTTTAAACACTATACCACTTCAAGTCAAGGGTCAATCATTATCTTTCCTCATAATCTCCGCTTCTTCCACTTTGAGTGATATCATACACCTCATTTATTGTAACCATTTCAACAGTAATCCTGTACCTTGAGTGGCTCTCAAGCCTTGTTTTGGAGGAACATTAGTATAAAAGAAAAAAATTCTCAAGTCAACCTTAGAGACTGTCTTTAGACATTTTAAAGAAAGAAAAGTATCCGATAGGAGAGGTGGTTATCCAATCAAACAAGAGAATGAAAATGAAAAAAAAAGAATGAAAAAAGAGTAAAAAACCAGAAGCAATGTTTGTACATTGACAGAGAAAAGATAAAAAAATATAGTGTAACATAAAAGTGATCTCTGTACCCATCAATATTGGCATGCTTGGAATATTTCTGTAGAGCCTTTATGGAAAAATAAGTTCAGATGGTACAGACAACAGAAAGAGGAATAATTGAACAGTACTAAGTAAGAACAAAACAAGATACCCCTAGACATAGTGGAACAAGAACAGTCCATCACCAGAGATTAAATAAAGGGTTCAGTTTGAAACTTCCTGAATGTGAGCTGGATTAGCAGACACCTGAAGAAGGCCAAAGGACACAATGGTTGAAATGTATTAATAACAATGAAGATGGAGACTGTAAATAATGATAACTTGTTTTTTAAATGATTTAAGACTCTTGAATGAATTTAATTTGTTGAAGAGTCTGTAATTTAAAAGAATATTCAAAGTATTCTTTGGATGATTTAATTGAAAGCTTCTTGTTAGTAAAAAAACATTTCTTGTCTGAAATATTTTCACAGACATTATTTGAATCACTTAACAAACACTTTATTAAAACTCTATTCAAGTGATCTTTTTCCCAGCTTTGTTGGTAACACCTCGGCTATATTTTTTATGCAGTTATTCTCAGATAAATTTCTACATAGAAATTACTTTAGAAAAGATCAATTTTGCTGATGTCTTTTTCATTTTTTAATTGCATCAATTATGTTTGGACCATCATCCTTATCTTTGTTTTTACTATAAAAACGTGTCTGTCATTAGGTCCTTCGACCTTCTTCAAGTGTCTGAGAATCTGGGGTACCCTTCAGGAAATTGTTTGGAATATTTCTAAAGAGCCTTTGTGGAAACATTGTAAAACATAGAAATCCAAAGATAAATTGAAACCATCAAGATGATAGCATTATTAATAGAGAGAAGAATGGTAAAGTCTTTAAGAGCCTTTTTTGGAAATTCTTTTCACCCCAAGCAAAATGATAATGCCACTAGGATGCAGGGAGTTACAGGGAGTGAATGTAAATGAGAAGACTTTAGTGGGAAGTGAGTTAAGAACAATAAAGGAACAGAAGATGGTGATTGATGTTGCTTTTAAATTTTTGGAGATTGTAGGTAGCAGGAAAACAAGAAATTAGAAGGGTGTTCCACAGACAAAAAGTGCAGAAAAATAAACTATTAGAATAAAAATGACAGTTGCATTGAGCTAGTTCAAATGGTGAGAAATACACATCAATCTAGCAGCAGGCTTAAATTCATGTAGTTGAGGCATTAAGAAAAAAAAATTTCATCAGAACAGTTTCCAGGAAAATATTTGTAGAAAAGACAGAGGGAAGTCACATCATATTAGTGAGAACATGACTGAAGTTGAGACTTGCTATCACTTGATCCCGAGCTGCCAGATACTAACCACTGCTGTTCATCTTGAGGTTCTTGACAAAAGCCAAAGACAGATATGTAAAGTGATCGGTCTGGACTTAGGGTCTTGACACCAGTCACTTTCTCACCGACATAATGTGGCTTCCCTCTGTCTTTTCTATAAATATTTTCAAGGCATCTGCTCTAATGAGCTATTTTCACTGGTGTCCCAACCGCAGGAATTTAAGCGTGCTACTAGGTTGGCATCTCGCTCCCACCCTTTTACTGTCAAAAGAGTTAAATGTAACTGAACTGCCTCTTCTACTACAACAGCTGCTTTTCTCACACTTCCCAACAGTGGAACTCCCTTCCTCTTACTTGATTCCCTGATAACTATAATCTGCAAAAATTTAAATATAATGTCAATCGACATCTTCTGTTGCCTTGGTTCCCATTCTTCTTTTTACCCTCCTCTGTTTTTCTTTTTGTTCTTTCCTCACCCCCACAACTATACCCAGACTTTTCCCTTATTACATTCCCTGTAGCCCCTTGTGTACTAGTGGCACTCTTGCCTTGCTTGGGGTGAAATGCTTAAAAAATAACAACAAAAAAATTCAATTATAATGACAATAATATTAATAATGGTGATTGTGTCATAAACTGATGATAAAGCAAATAAATTTGAGATAATATTATTATATAGTTATAGCCATATAATGTTAAAACAATAAAGTTAAGCAATGTTGAGCCTGGTGAGATGAGTGACTGCTTCAGAATACGATGTTCTGTAAGCCTGAATGCATAGCTGGTCTAATGGATAACATTCAGAAATCTGAGAGCAGAGTTCAAATTCCAGTTGAGTTTGTTATATTCAATTATGCTCAAATACCCTTGGGAAAGGTATGAATTCACCCTTTCTCCCCCCACATATGGGTTCAATAGTAGAAATTGTATCTGGAAAAGTCATTGTTAGAGATACAAATTCTTTCCAACTCTTCCAAGATGCCTTGAAACAACATGGATGAGAAAGGCTCATCAAACCCCATGACTATGCCAGATGAAATCTAGAGAGTCATGTTAGGTCACATTTTGTATCTTCTGTTATGTATTCAGTCACTTCAAGATGTAGGTGAACATGGCTCTCTACAACTTCCTATCATTTGTAGCACTAAGCAATGTTTCTCTCCTTACTATTTCTCCCAGTTCTTACTCAGCCATCCATTCATACAAGATTATTAGATTCGTTACTTTGTTTCCCTTTGCCCTTTTTGCCTTTAGTATGTCCTGTAAGTGTCAAATTCTCCAAACCCTCTTTCCTTATGATATGTTTCATAAATTTTAACACTCTCTTTCTAATTCTAAATACAAGTGTTCATTTCATAGAAAATTTCTTTAAAACTTGTTGCTCACAGGATTCATCCACAGTATACCCAGCATTGTAGAATCATATCTCTGTTGCCTCAATTCTCCTTGTCACCTGTGAGGAAATTGTTCAATATTCACTGCCATATAGGAGAAGACATATCGTATAGCAGTTACACAATCTTCTTTATTTCTAATTAAATTTTTCCTGATTAAATACTTTGTTTAGTTTCTGCAAAGCATCATTCGCAATTCCAATGCACTTTTGAATTTCCAACTTAATTTTTTCTTTAATCTGTTATAACACTCACAACATAGTTAAATTTCTGTTCTTCTCTGATTTTGACATCTCCAATTTAGAGTTCAGTTCTTTGGCTGTCCCTTTTGCTAATGACCCTAGATTCTGTCTTTTTACAGAGTTCTTTGGCCGTCCCTTTTGCTAATGACCCTAGATTCTGTCTTTTTATTTATGGTTAGTCCTTTCTTCAAGAATTTCATTCAGTTTTTTTTTTGTCTTTGCCATCAACACAGTTTCATTTCATTTGTGTATCTTATTTGCTAAGATTATGCTTAACAATAATAAATCCTATTTGAGCTTCTTGTTTAATGAGGTTAAATAAATCCAGTGAGAAGGCGTATCATTGTCTGACACTCTTTTCTATTTTTGTGCACTTGCACAATCCATATTTATATTTTTTAATCATTTCACTCCAAGCAAGGCAGTAAAGCCACTAAGTCACAAGGGGTTACTGAGTGCAAATAAGAAAAATGACAAATATTATTAAGGAGTGAGAACAATAAAAGAAGAGGAATCAAGAAGACAGTAGGTAATGATTGCATTTAAATCTTTTTTAAATTCTATGTTGCATGGAACCAGAAGAGAACTCCACAAGCGAGAAGTGTGAGAGAAAAAATATTAATATAGGATTATGGTTATATCTAGTCATTTCAATTGTAAAATTATGGGACCCTACTGCCAATCTAGTACTGCGCTTAAATTCATAATGTCTTGGTACCATAGAGAAAAGTTCATCAGAACAATTATTCTGAAAGTATATATATAAAAGCCACAAGGAAGCTATATTAGAGCCATGAGGAAATGACTGATGACAAGATGCCAGGTCAGGACCAATAACATTGCAGATTCTTCTTTGGATTTTATCAACAATCTATAAATATATAGCAGAAACACCAGACCATATGTAGTTACAATATTTAAAGCATGGACAACTGGTAGACTTATAAATATGTAAAATAGATTCTGGAGAGGAAAATTGTCTAGCACGACACAGTGAACGAATATTCTTAGCAGCAGACCGAGCAGTTGATTTCATACACTCTTTCCACTTCATATCAGTGAAGATAGTTAGCTCGAGAAGGTGAGATGAGGTTAGCATCAGCCATGCTGATGGAATGCAGAAAGGAGGGGGTCTCTTAGGTGATTAATAGATGTAGGTTGTTTGTTCTCAGTAAATGTTCACGATTATTCTAAAAGTAAATAATAAAATATTTAGTAAAACTAAAAGACATTCCTAAAATATAAAAATTCTTCTGAGTTTGCAAAACAAAAAAAAATGTATAATTATATCTAATTGAATTTTTTCTTTGACCTTTATATAAAAATGGCTAAGAGGAAAAACTGGAAGACAAAACCAAACGATAAAAAGAAAAGAGAAATCTAACTTTGAAACATTTATTGTATAAAGAGCAAAAAACAAAAGAAAGAAAACCAAGATGAAAGAATAACAAATGAATGAAAGAGAAATTGAAGTAATGATGTTTATGAAAAATAAATGAAGGCCCAAAAAATTATTTTCTCCAGGACAAACAATCATGGCACTTCTTTCAATATTCAACAGAAATTCTTATCAGTGAATCTAAGATATAAAAAAAAAACAGAAAATCAATCTAGACATTTTTTTTTACTAAGACATGGAATATTTAACTATCTACTTTTGGATAGTGACTCATATAATAATTGAAAACTTCAAATTCTTCATTATATATATATATATATATATATATATATATATATATATATATATATATTTAAACATATATTGTTAAATATAACAGACAATGAATGTCTATTATGTTTGATCAAGTAGTTTGCTTTAATTTCAGAAGAAAATAAAGACAAAAAATATCCATCATTTGGATATTTTTTCATTAAGCTGTTCCTTGATCTAAGCTTTTGGCTCACATGAGCCATCTTCAAAGTGGTTATGCAGACACTTAAAAAAAGATATTCACTATCAAAGATAATATTCTGTTATACTGACATAGACGATTGCTATGTGACAATAAAGCTCATGTAATAGTAATACGTTGTAAATTCATGATGCAGTTCAATGATGTCATACCACGTGAGAGACTGAAATATTAACAACAGAACCATATATCTAGATGCAATATAATGTGTTTTGAAATAAGCTTAGATCAAGGAACAGCATAATAAAAAATATCCAAATGTTGGACAATTTTTGCCTTTATTTTCTCCCAAAATTAAAGCAACAATACAAAGTTTAGAACAGCTCATGATTAAACATAATAAACATTCACTCACTGTTATATTTAACAATATATCTTCAATAATGATCTGCTGCCCAAATACAATAAAATATATATGCATATACATATATATATATATATATATATATATATATATATATATATATATATATACAAATATAGAAAACTATACTCGTTTCGAAAAACCCTCAAATTTTTATTTGCCAATAATCAAATCAATCTCAAGGAAAAAAAAATGTTTTAAAAAAAAAAGAGCCGACTTTCACTGATGATCCGTTTACCTAGGTGAAAAACCTAGGTATATATATATATAGGTTTGTCTGGCTCACTATATATATATATATATATATATATATGTATTTAGGATTCATGTATATATATATATATATATATATATATATATATATATATATATATATATATATATATATATATATATATGTATACATATATATATATATATATATATATACTCGACTCTCCCATCAAATTCAATGTATGATGGTCAAGCAGATCAGTCCCCAGGAAACTGACAGCCCAACAACAGCACATGAGATTTGATTATAGTGGTAAAGGTTTCATACAGGACCATCTGCACTTTTTGAAGGGCCGAATAGAGACCTGGTGCACTAAGTGCCACAAGGTCCCCAAACGACTCACCGCAGGTTTTGAATTTAGAGTTGTCCTTCTCCTAAACCAGTTGCCATCCAAGGCTATAGAACCCAGTCTGTCCTGCTATTTATCCATAGCTGGAGAGAGAAGAGGATTCACACTTTTCCCAAGGGTATTAGCACGTAAGTGAATGTAATGGATTCGATTGGAATTCGAACTCGGCCTCTCTGATTCCTCAATCCAAGCTGTTATCCATTACTCCACTGTGCCTTCTTGTATATATATATATTTGATGTTACATTCAGCACTCTGACTCCAAGTTTTGTAGTGGGATATTTTTGTGATCATTCGGTCCACTCATCAAGAGGTTTCTGCAATTGGATGTCTATTTTCTCATTTTCATTAAAAAATAATTTATGCGCTATTTATTGTTGCGGCCCCAAAATTTTCCAGTTAGTCTATAAGACGAAATCATCACTATCACACGCACATATATGTGGGCGATGGGTAAATTGTCACCATTTTATATTTTTAATTTTGTGCATGCACATTGTTTATTTTTGAGTTTGTCAATTGCACAGTATAGTTAGGGTCAGTTGGGTACCATCTGCTAGGAAAAGGGTACCATGATGCAATTCACCCCACCAGAAATTTAGAAATGGCACAATGTACTGCTTGGCATTGCACCAGAACCACCAATATATATATATTTGATGGTGATTCATATATAGATATATGTACATGTATATACTTTATGATCTTTACAATTGGAATTAAAATACCTTTAGTGAATGACCATTTTCACCTACAAATCTTAATTTTAAAATTTGCAGGATTTTTCAAATTATTTATGGTATCAGTTCCTAGTGGGATACTACTCCCACAACAAACTGATGCCATAAACAGTTTGAAAAATTCTGCAAATTTTAAAATTAAAATTCATTGTAAAAAAAATTTGCTCTGTTTAATGAACATAAACATTGAGCACTCTTTTGCGAGTCGGTTTTAACATATTTCAAGTTCTATGTTGTGTTCATAGGACTCACTTAGATTATACCAACAGTTTACTACTTCTGTATATATATATATATAATGGTTTTGAAAGTAAAGTTGTCCTTCTCCTAGATTGGTTCCCAAGAGAGAAAAGCCTGTCAATATCATTTATCCTCCCATAGATTGGAGGAGAAGAGATGGACTCATACATTTCAAGGATATTTGCACAAAGTCAATATATATAGAGAATGTATTCTTTTTTTTATATATATATATATATATATATATATATATATATATATATATATAGCAAAAATTCAAATAGTTTGCTTTTTGCTAATTCCTCTCACAAATGACCTTTTATTCTCAATGTACAACCATGACAAATACAGAAAGCAGTAAAAGAAGATTGTAGTTTCATGCTAAAATGTAACTCCCTGCATGTTAGTGGCATTATTGTCTTGCTTGGGGTGAAATGATAAAAAAAAAATCATCAACACAGGAGTTTGTTCCAAAGTAAAGCAATTCTTGGAAGAAAAGTGTTTGAGTCGAAACTTAAGGTTAAAAATAGAATACCATGGAAATATAGGTGATTCAACTCCTTGAATGTAGCATGGTAAGTAAAAAAAATAATCCTTTTGTCTGGTAAAATATTATCCTTGAAAAATTAGAAGGGGAAAAAACTTCCACAGTCTTGGGATGGAAAATCTAATGCTAATTTGTTAAAACATTGATGCCATAGATTTTTACCAAAAATTATGTATACATTTCATCCAAATTATATCATCCATAAGTTAAAACTGCTTATTTAGTAATAAGTAATAAAAGTATGCAAACAGACAAACAACACTTTTTTCTCTAATTTGAAACCAAAGCTGAAGATGTTGGCATCACATGACTAGGTCAAGTGAACGCTGGTCTTTTAAAAAAGAAGCAGACAATAAAAGAAACCTAGTCAAAAAACTGAAAATATTGTTTTGGTGGGAATGCATCAGTGAGAGTGAGGGGAAAGGGAAATGAGTCTGGAATGATAATTAGTAGACGGATCTCTTGGATTCATTTGTAGTGTTCTCCAAAGAATGAACAAGTTGGAACATTGACAGCCTGAGGATCTCCTACATCAATGAGCAACCAGATGTCAAACCAACACGACATCAACCATCGTAAAATCTCAACAACTTTGGAGGAGATGACACCAACAACAACAGAAACAGCAACAAATCTACAGAAATGGTAAAGAAGCACATTGTGGCAAGAGAAAGAGATAAAGAAGAAAAAAAAAGAAAGATAAAAGAAATGAGAAGAAAAATGAAGGAAGAAATAAGATAAGGAGAGAAAGTAGAAGATTAGTAAAAGGGATTAGTAAAAAAGATGAAGAAGAGGTAAGGAAAGAGAGAGAGATGAAAGAATTGAAGAAAAAGAGTGAAATGAATGACAAAAGAAGTGAATGAATAGGAAAGAGTTTGGGAATATTAAAAGTAGAAGATTTTTTAAAATCAGTAAAAAAAATTGGTAAAATGAACAGGCAAAGTAAAAAAGAAGAGAAGAAAACATAAAAGGAAAAAAATTTGAAAGAAGAAAAATCAGAAGAATATGAAAGAAATAATGAATAAGAAAATGATAAAAATTTCCATAAAAATATAAGAAAGAAAGTG
Organism: Acanthosepion pharaonis; assembly: GCA_903632075.3. Lineage (NCBI taxonomy): Eukaryota > Metazoa > Mollusca > Cephalopoda > Sepiida > Sepiidae > Acanthosepion > Acanthosepion pharaonis. The sequence goes on from CAHIKZ030001112.1 coordinate 744,973, forward strand.
AAAAATGATGAAGGAAAAAGAAAAAAAATGATAAAAAATGAAAATGGAGGAATGTTAAGAAATAGAAAATGAAGAAAATAAAGAATGAAATGGTAAAAAAAATGAAGAAAGCAGCAGAAAAGGATGAAAAAAGAAAGAAAGAAATAAAGCAAGAAAGAAAGAAAGCAAGAAAGAAAGAAAGAAAGAAAGAAAGAAAGAAAGAAAAGGAGATGCAAAGACTGGATGGAAAGATAGATTGCTAAAAGTGAATTATTCAAATAAAGTTAAAAAATAGAAAGTTAAAAAAATGAAATGAAAATATTTCTTAAAGACAGAAAACTTGATTAAAATATTTAAAAAGAAATAAAGAAAAAAAGAATTATTCATGAATGGACCAAAAAGAAAAAAAATATTAATGAATATACTGAAGAAAAATAAAAATATATATATAGTGCATAAATTGAAAGAGAAAAAGAAAGAAAATGGGTCATGGTAAAAAGAGAGACAATTTTACTAATAAATAAAAAAGTGTAAAAAAAAACTCTCAAGTGTAAAAAATGAAGAGAAATGGGAAAAAAATAAGAATAAGAGAAGGCAAAAGGAATATAGAAGGAGGGAGAAAAGAGTAGGAGGAGCAGCAATAAATGAAAAAAAAAGTTCAGAAAGAAAAAGAAAAAAAAAGAAAAAAGAAAGAAAAAAGAAAGAAAGCTGACAATAAGGAAATTAGAAAAACAAAAGATTAATTTTGATCAGAAAAAAAGAAAATTATAAAACAAGATTTCAAATAAATTTTGTTCTAAAAAAAAATAATGGAATATTAATTAGAATTGAGAAGTAAAAATTTAGCATAACTTTTCCAGAAATACTTTTTTTTATTTTCTGAGAGAACTATTTTTTTAAAGAATCTTCATTTCTGTTAATAATTTATGAAAATTATAAAATTTGAACATCATCAAAGTGTGATTAAATATTGATTTATCTATCTATCTATCTATCTATCTATCTATCTATCTATCTTCATTATCTATCTATTAGGTTGGTGCAAAAATAATGACGTAAGAATGTTGTTTTTTGACATAAAAAAATACGTCAAAAAACAACATTAATACGTCATTATTTTTGCACCAACCTAATATTTATCTTAGTCTGATCATATATATCTACGTTCATTATATCTCTATCTCTCTCTATATCTATCTCAGTCTGTTCATATCTATCAATGTTGATTACCTATCTATGTTCATTATCTATCTATCTATCTATCTATCTATCTATCTATCTATCTCAGTTTGTTCATTATCTATATATCTATCTATCTCAGTCTTTTAATTATCTATCTATCTTAATCTGTTCATTATCTATCTATCTATCTCAGTCTTAATTATCTATCTTCATCTATTTCAGACTGTTTATTATCTATCTATCTATCTATCTATCTATCTATCTATCTATATATATATATATATATATATATATCTATCTGTTTGTGTCTGTCTCTTTACACCTACTATAAAAGGTGGCACTGATGAATTCTTGGCCTGACCCACTTACTGAAATATGATAAAAAATCAGATATTTTTTAATTCTTTCTTTCTTGGGCTGAGAAATTTTCTGCACACTTTTGTATCTGACTCAAGGAGTAGTTCTACTAACCTGATTTCTCGTTAAACTCAGGTTCACTTTACATGGTATGTCTGAATTTTCTTATTTCTGAATTGTTTCTCTCAGAAAAATGTTTACTCCCAGCACCCTTAAAGGGTTCTGGGAGTAAACATTTTTCTGGGTTGAATACAGGGAACTGAACCTTAGAATAACTCCTTAGAAGTCTATCTTATAAGCAGGTGTATACTATCAGAGCAATTGTATTACCATTTTCTGAATGAGATCTGGACCAAGCAGTATTTTCCAGCAGAGCTATATTTTCTGACAATTAATCCAGTTTTGCTGACACACACAATTTGTTGTTGCTTCTGTCTTGCTGACTTGATTCCTCAAGGCTCAGAGCTATATCACACTGAAACACTGGTATCACCAAAGATAAGCAATGTCAAGCCTTGTCAGTACCAATTGTGAATACTAAGTGCTGTAAGCTTGGATGTGTTGGAGCTTTAATGTATAATGGCTCAGAATTGGGAATCAAAGAGTCAAGTTTCAATTCCAGTTGGGTCTGCTATATTCACTTATGCACTAATACCTTTAGAAAAGGTAAGAATGCATTTCTTCTCCCTCTAGCTGAGGGTTAATGACTAGAACTTGTATCAATAAATCATTGTCATCAAAGATTTCTTATAATCTAAAAATATTTTAAAATAACTTGTAAAAGGTTGATAAGCCATAAAAAATAAATAGATCAATCAATCAAATCTTGATTCCTCATCTTTCCTATTAGCTTAATTATGTCAATGCCTAAATCAAACCAACAAATCAAGTCTAATTCTGCCACCACAAATATAGATCCCTGTTATTCAATCTCCTACACCACGATAAGCGGTCTATGTCCTAACTTTTGAGAAAATGAACTTCATCTTCAAAAGGAAACATGACTTCATGCCCTTTTTGAAAACTATCCTCAGTCAGTTTATTTTAGTGCAAGAATTTGAAATCTCTGGTTACTTATCTTTAATTACCAAACAAGACTCTCTAAATTGCAATAGCTATTGAGTTTGGGGCCGATATTAAAGATGGGCTCCCATGTAGCAGAGACTCCATGAACAAGGACCTTCACTTCATTTCATTTTCTGTAGCCCTTATTATATCATTCATCTTTACTATCATCCTCAAAGTGATGGAGTTGTGATGTTTGACCAAATAACTGAGAAAATTAACATTATCTTGCCTGATCATCCTTCAACTAGAATTTATATAAGTGGTGATTTCAATATTTAGTCCACCCAAACAAAACCAATGAAGAAAGTAGATACCACTATGAGCTTATCCAGATCATGGATGAGCCTGTCTGTGTTACTGATACAGTAGGTGAAATCTTTTCAACCTCTTTCTCACCCCCTCTCTATTGTCACCTACCTTGAGCTCTTCAGACCACTCATTGGTCTGGGTCAAGATTGGTGCAAGCCAAAGGCATCCTCTGCTGTACCATTTCATAGGACAATATTTCAGTACTCCAAAGCTAACTGGGAGACCTTCAGTTTTTTTTCATTATTAAAGTTCCTCTCTCATCATTCTTTAAAAATGGAGCACCTAGGGTAGCCTCCCTCATTTCTAAGTGGATCCATCTGGAAAATCACTAACAAGGTTCTTAACAGAAGCAAATCACCTATGATTTCTATTATTAATAGACATGAGATTATTTCATCAGGCAAGGTTAAGCTCCTTACAATGAACTCTGTCTCAGACTATACAGTAGATGATCAAGGTCACCTGACTCACATGGCAAACAAACATTGTTATCACAAAATCTTGACCCGGGAAGTTTTAGACTCATTAAAATTATTAAATCTATGAAGGCTACTGATCTGAGATAAAATCTCTCTTAAGAACTTTAGCCCTGATTTAATTCTAATCCTGGAAAAATTGTGTAACTGTTGTCTGAATGAGAAATACATCTCAAGTCTGTAGAGCATCTCATCTGTTTACCCTGTTTTTAAGAATAATGGTAATACTGGTGAGTGTTCATCCCCCATAAAAATATGACCACATCCGTCTCCTTAATGTCATCAGAAAATTCTTTGACTCTCTAATCAACAAGGAGGCTGTTGATCACCTTGCCCAAAACAATTTTCTCAGTGACAAACAGTATGTATTCCACACCTCTAGATCCCCTGCTGATGGTTTAACTGCCGTTACTATAGAATAAGTGAAACACCTGATGCTCACTTCATTGCAAGAATGATTGCCTTAGATATCTTTAAGGCTTTTGACAAAGTGTGGCATAGGGGTTGCTACACAACTATGGCACCTCTGGAAGAGAATGTGATTTTCAAGATCTTTCTCTCCTGTATGTCTGTGAAGGTTGTTGTCAGTAGCCAGTCTTCTGAATCCCATGCACTCAATGCAGGCATCAAAGGCTGTCTCCTCAATTTGACTTTCTTTCTGCTCTTGATCCACCTAGGAACATTCTCAGATCATGAGTAAACATCTATGCAAATGTTATGACAGTTTACGTGTACACCTCCAAAACTCAAGATGTTAAAAGCCTAGTAGCTGATCTCTCCTCTGAGATAATTATATTGAAGTTTTGGCTCCTGTTTTTAAAACATGGGAGCTCTTATGTAGTGAAGGAATCATATTTTAAAAAACAAATATAATTTAGGCTCCACTTTGGTATTGAGCACTGATTTTAAAAATAAAAACAAAAATACAAAAGATCTTTGGATTATTTACCTAACATGTTTTTACTATTTTTCTATATATTTGAACCCAAACACACACACAAACACACACACGCACAGAGACACACACACACACACACACACACACACACACACACACATATATATATATATATATATATATATATATATATATATATATATATATATATATATATATATCAACCATGTTTGGTTGAATAATTTGGATACATTATTCCTATTTATTTTTATTTTAAACCTCTCGAATTCTCAGATAAACATTTTAATGTTGATACTAAATTTATTAAGGGAGGTGATGTGTTTTTTTTATTTCTTTTATTTCCCCAAGTATTTACAGTCTCATCTGAGATCATCTTCAAGGGTTAATTGCTAAGACAAAAAATTAATGTAATTTATAGTTATGAATTGTTTTGTAAATATGCATCAAACACACTCTGTTATAATTATAAATATGCATGAATGTGCACCATTATAGTTAATTTAAAAATTAACTGTTAAAGCTATCATCTTTATCTAAGTGCCCAGTTTATTCAATTTTGTATAATAGCTGTTTTGTAATAGGGCATTCACTTTAATTTATGTAATTGTAATGTTTTTTTTAATTACAATTAGAGTATGTTAAAACTTTGCTGTTATAGGTATTTTAAAACATTGTTGCTGTGCTCATAATTTACCTTATTAATTTTGGTTGTATTTTTCATATATACAGGCCTTTGAGGATTTAAACTATTTTATTTTTTTTATTTTCATGGTGGAGTATACTTGTATTGTCAATTAATTTTTTTCTAAATTGTGAATGTGGACAGGAATGTTCCTTTAAATGTTATGCGATAGAACTTGAATCTAACATATGTAATGTAAGCCTCCTTGATAATGTTGTTCCCATGAAACCAATATTTATATTAACTTTTTCATCAGACGTACAATTTCCCAAATGTCATTTAAATTGATATACAATATTGGTCTTTTCACAAAAGATGATAAGAGTTACTGCAGATGGTTAAGTTGGTTGTATTAAATTTAGTATATTATGTTAAATTAACAAAAACTTATCAAGTTCATACATGATCATAATTATAATATGTGCATTTACATGCGCATTTCATGCGCATTTACAAAAAAATTCACAACTGTCAACTATATTCATTTTTTGTCTTAACAATTTACCCTCATAGATGATCTTTTGATGAGATAAGTACTTTGGGAAATAAAAGAAATGGATGAAACTACGGTGCTTTCCTTAATAAATTTAATATTAACATTAAGAAGATCCAAGAAATCAAAAGGCTTAAAATTAAAATAAATAGGAATAATATGTCCAGATTATTCAATCAGACATGCATGAATGATAATATATATATATATATATATATATATATATATATATATATATATATATACTAGCATTGCCCAGCATTGCCCGTGCTTGATTCAAAAATCGTACGGCTCATACAGCAATCGCTATCACTTGACTTAAAATATTTTTGCCCTTCCTTGCCTTTAAAGGAGTTCCCTTTGCCGTGCTGATGTTGCTACATGACTTACTTCTTGCCTATCTCACACTGCGAATTTTTTCTAAGCTCTATACTAAACATTAAATCTGTTACAAAAAAAAGAACTAAACAAAATGGACACAAAATGATCAGCTTTAAAAAAGGACTCGTAATTGGAAAAACTGAATGAAAAAAGAATGTTAACAACAAATACTTTTCACACCCAACCCAGTTCTACGGAATCAGAATCAACGTTGAGTTTAAGCAAGCAAATGCAGATTTAAATTTTTTCCACTTGTGACAAATGAAGCTATCGATTTTTTTTGCATGCTAGCATGCTAGTTAGCATTCATGTCAGTCAGCTGTTGGCTCTCACACTGGCCAATAGAATCTTCCTGCCGATTCGTGGCAGTCAGCTATAGACTCTACATGAAAACTGCCGTAGAAGCATGAAAAAATCGATTATTTCCAATATCAATGGGAGTTGGAAAATGCAAAGTTGGTCTTGGCCTTCCCGCTAATTTTGAGCATGTGCATGTAAATTTTGGTGCAAATCCGTCAAAAATTGCGGCCATTACACATTCGTTACACACACACACACACACACACACACACATCCTGCCTTTTATAGATAGAGATACACAGAAGTTTGCGTGCTTATGTACCCATGCATCCATATATCTAATTTGTGTATGTGTGTGTGTGTGTGTGTAACTCTATGTGCATGTGCACATATGCGTTTGTATGTATGTATATCATTTTGTATGTATGAGAACATGACTAAGTTTTTTGGATGTTCACTTTTCAAACATGAGACATGAGTTTGAATTTGTCAGCGAAGGTTTTCTTGACGTTATCAAACTTTAGAGTTGATCCAAATATGAACAACAATTGATACGTGTCTGAAAACCATACCACAGCTTGATCCAAGCCATGTGTGTGAAAGTGGGTTGACAGTACTCTTCAGAGCCGTCAATATGTGTGCTAGCACAAAGTCACAAGTCATTGTGACTGGGGTTTTAAGTATACTGGCTTTAACAAGAATTTAACAGATTATGTGTTCTCTCCATAAAAAGAGGATGAACAAGAAGAATATGAAGAAAAAGTAGAGGAGAATGGATGAGGAAAAAGTGGAACAAATAAGAAATGAAACAAAAGGAAAATAGAAGAAAGAAAGGAAAATTGAATGATTGATACATTTTTTATGGCTTATCAACCCGTTACAGGTTATTTAAAGCCAGAAAATATTTTTTTAAATGATAATGATTTAATAATACAAATCTTACTAGTTCACACATAGCTGCAGAGAGAAGATATGAATTCATACCTTTTGCAAATGTATTTGTGTATGAATTAATTATTTTGAGAGTTGGAGAAATATTTGCGTTGGTCAATGACACTCCATAGCTGAGTGCATAAAATATCTCAAATCTAATGGCAGTTTCTCCTGCCAAGATGGACGCAGGTTTGAATCCTGCTGGAGAGCATGTTTTTCTTTAATAAACAATATTCAGACCAGCAGAGGAAAATAAATATATATACCATTTAATAAATAAACGGAGCATCTACGCAAATATGGTATGATTTTCGTCAGATTTTGCAACCATGTCCAAGCAGTGGAATATTATAATGGAAAGTAAAGACGAAAGAGTTATTAAATAAAAAGGTGAAGATAAAACAGAGAAAGGAAGTAAAAATAGAAAGAAAGAAATTGGGAGATGGAAAAAGAATGAAGAAAAAAAAGAAATAAAGAAGAAAAACGTGACTGAAGAAGAAAAATCAAATGGAAGAAAAGTGGCCAAATGAATGAATAAAGAAAGAAGGAAAAGAAAGAAAAAGAAATTGCATTAATAGAAAGAAAATGGAACCCTACAGTTCTGTCTCCCCCTAAATCCAGCTGTCTTATTGAGAACTCTAAAAATTTTATGGCCTTCTGCCAGATTCCTTAAGAAAACAACAAAAACAATTTTTCCAAACCAGCTGTCATGAAGCCAGGAGGTCTAGTTAAGCTGACAAAAAAACAAAAAACAAAAGAAAGAACTTTTTTTTCATTTTGAATGTCAGTTTTTTTTTTAATTTTTTGATCATTACTTTTTTAAATCTTAACTCATTTTGTCTTTTAGCAAAATTTATTGTTAAGTTTTTTTAAGAAGAGGATTAATCACTTGAATTTAATCCTGCAATTCTAATTAATAATAAAAAATAGAATATTTTTTCGGAAATTGAAAATTATGAAATTTCTGCTTTATGGTTTGAATGTTGAATATAGGCTACGAGGTGAAATGTTCAATTTACAATGAAAACTGAGATTAATTGGCCATAAATATGATTTTTTTTGTTTTTGATCAGTTCACCCCAAGCAAGGGGCTAATACCACTAAGACCCAGGGATTTGCTGGGAGTGAAAAAGAATGAGACAAGTTTAGAAGGAACCGGAAACCCAACCTTAAATAGGAAACAAGGGATAAACCTTTACTCCTGTTCAAGAAACTATGGAGGAGTGTAAACCAGGCGATAGGTGAAACTATTTTGTTAAGATAAAAACAACACTTAATCTGACTTAATTCTGATAGGCTTCTTTAAGCTCAAAAACAATGAAAATAAAAATATTATTTTCAACTTAGAAATGTTAACTGATAAGAAGACATAATCTTTTATCAAACCATATAATAATTATCTATTCTGTTCTGGACTCTATTGAAATGATGTTGATTAATCAAGGATATGTGATTTGCAGCCATTTTTCAAATGTTTGATCTTCTTGCAAGAATGCAAGGTATTCTCTCTCTCTTCTTGCTGTTTGGGCATTTATATAATTTCCTCTCATTTGGTTGCGTTGTATGTGTCTATCCTAAGTTCAGCTGGGTTTACATCTTTGTTCACATTGTGTTATGGTAATTTACCCATGCATACATGGATTCTTCTAGCTATAAATAGGAGCAGGTACTGCCTTTTAGAGAGAAAACTTTCCAGCAGTCAGCTCTGACAGTAGGACCGAACATTCTTGCTGTAACACTCTCGTTTGTGTATGTTTGTATTACTGTTTCTGTTAATATATTTAACTCAATTCCTCTCTTGTGTTTTTATTTCTGGCCCTAGCAAGGCCACAACACATTGATACCCTCACCAACATCCAATTCTGCACTTGGTGGCTTTGAAAGTACCTTTTAAATCAATTTCAAGTGACCTAGGTCTTGTAACATTTTTAGGCGACATTTATTCTGGTATTTCTTAGATTAATTCCAGTATATATTAGGGTCACCACAGATCAACTCTTCTTAGATAGATTGACACTAATTTGATTCCAACCTCTGATATTTTCTGGTGTGAATCAAATACTAAATTTGCTTCCTGTACCAGATGAAGCAATGCTTGTTATATTTACATGACTGATTGTCTGTCTCCAATAATCCATCAACAACCTCAAGTTCCTTGAATCCTGTAGGAGCATATACCATTCTTTGTACAGTTACCTAGTAAAGAATTCTTAGAAGTAATGAGATTTCAAATTTGACTGTTTTCTTTTAACAATAAAAGAAATTATCCTGTTTATATGATTTTTTTTTTTTTTTTTGCTTAATCTAGAAACCACAACTTCATTTCAAGATGAGTCAAACTCTAGCCACAGGAACTTGAGCTTACCAATCAGTGGTGCCACCTTTCAAGCTGACTGTTGATAACCACAAATTATCAAAGAATCGTTGATTTTGGAAAGTGGCTTAGTGTCATTTTATCATTACAGTGAAGTCAAACAAAAGAAAATGGGCATAATTTTTAAATAAAGAAATCTCTTGAAAATAATATTTTGTTCCAAAATTGTCTTTTTCAAATATTCTTATTGATGTAATGACTATGCATACACCAGGGCCCCCCTCACAGTAATATGATTGGCTGGTGTCAGCCATAAATACAGACTGATATGGAGGTACAGAGGACGCCTATTGGCTACCACTAAAACGAGGACCAGTCCATTACGGTTACTTGCTAGATTGTCCTACTCGGTTACAATAGTCAAAAACCACTTTGCTACTTTGAACAAATATATCCCTTTCCGGGACATATCAGTTGGCGACGAGATTCGAAACGACCTCACAAGTTAAAACAAAAGAAAAAAATATACAGTTGACAACACTTACTAACGAAGAACGTTAGAAAGACTTGTTCGACGCTTACAGAAAGTAAGTAATTTTCCCTCATTTTTGTTTTAACGCTTATTAACGAGGAACGTTAGAAAAGGAAAAACTTGTGCAACGCTTACAGAAAGTAAGAAACCCCACACCTTGTTTGGACATAGAAAATTTTATTGTCTTCATAAATTGGAGTAAAATTTTTTTTCTTGTGGATACGTTGGCAGAATGGAACAAATTGCGGAATTAACTAATGTGCTACAAGTCACTTTACAGCAACAATTCCAACAACAACAACAATTTATGCAGCAACAAAAAAGGTTTGAAAAATTATTCAAACAACAGGCGAAAGACAATAAATCACTTTGGGAAGACGTATTATCTAGGACAACAAAAGAACCGAGTTCTAGATTTTTTTCTGCTGAAGGAATTTCAAATTCACTCTCTGAATTTAAATACGACCCTGACAGTAGTTCAATGTTTCCGGCTTATTTTTTGAAACAATATTTACGAAAAGATCCGAACAATGGTGCGACGAGGAAAAAATCACTCTATTGTTGCAGAAGTTGGGAACAGAAGAAAATACAAAATACGCGAATTTAATCCTTCCAAAGTAGCCAGAAGAAATTACATTCAGCGAAACAGTAGAAATTTCTCGAAAATTTACGATAAAAGAGATAGCCTGTTTCCTATACTATACAAGTGTCTAAATATCGTAAAACAAGATGGCGATGATTTTGTCACGTATATGGTTAACGCACAGTGTGAGGCGTTTAAATTAAAGGAATTGTCAAGCGAAAATGTGTCTAATTTTTGTGCAGGGTCTAACGACACCGAAGGACAAAGAAATTAGATCAAGAATCCTGACTATCATGGAACAGAATCTGAAGATTACGCTACAAAAAATAACGGAAGAATGTCAGCGACTTATAAATATAAAAAAAGAAAATACTCGGATTGAGGAGAAGAGCGTTTCGCGAGTACAAACTATAAGACAACAGAAGTGGATACAAAATAAAGAAAGAAAAATGATATGCAGTTTGTGTGGAGGACAGCATATAAAGAAGGATTGTTTCTTTAGGGATAAAATGTTTTAATTGTGGGCGTGTAGGCCATAGAAGTTCTCGTTGTCGGGCAAAACAGAGGAAAAGTAAAATCAAATTCGCAAACAAGGGTGAACGCAGTTTTGACTAAAACCGAAATTGAGGATGGTCAAAGAAGAAAATACCTCAATGTAAAAATAAATGGGCAGACCGTAAAATTATTACTCAATTCAGAGAGTGATATCTCAGTAATAAACGAACAAACATGGAAAAAAAAATCGGTTACCCACCGTTGACTAACACAAAAAAAATTGCCTGGGAAGTGTCAGGAAAAAGACTTAAGTTTAGAGGTGAATTAAAATGTAACATTTCGTTCATGGGAAAAATTCACAAATTGAAAGTGTATGTGGTTCAGTAAACCTCTTTGGTTTAGACTGGATTGTATTGTTTAATTTATGGGAATTACCGGTAAATTCTTTCTGTATCAAAGTTAACGTCATAGAGAACTATAAGACGAAGCAAACAGAAAGATTTATTACGGATTTGAAAGGCGAATTCCCTCGCGTCTTTTCAGAAGGACTAGGTCTGTGCACAAAAACAGAAGTCAACTTCGAATTGAAAGAAAATGTTAAACCAATCTTTAAACCAAAGAGAAAAGTAACATTTTCAGCACTAGACACAATAAATGAGGAATTAGAAAGGTTGGAGAAAATTGGCGTAATTTCAAAAGTCGATTAATTACTCGGATTGGGCGTCTCCAACCATATATATAAAAAAGAAAAACCGAAAAATCAGAGTGTGTACGGACTTTTCGACAAGCTTAAATGATTGTGTGAAAGAGCATGCGTACCCTCTACCGTTTCCGAAGGATATATTCACTACATTAAACGGAGGTAGAGTGTTTTCAAAGTTGGACTTGTCGGAGGTTTACCTTCAGGTTAAAGTCAGTGAAGAATGTTTGAAGTACCTGACAATAAACACGCATAAAGGGATTTATAAACTAAATCGTCTTCCTTTTGGATTGAAGGTAGCTCCAAGCCTATTCTAGCAAATAATGCATACAATGCTGGCTGGTATGGAATATGCAATCGCATATTTAGATGATGTTTTGATTAAAAGTGAAAACAAGGCCCAACACAAAATGCATATTAGAGCGGTATTTCAGAGAATTGAGGAATACGGGTTCAAGCTGAGTGCTGAAAAATGCGAGTTCTTCTTAAAGAAGATAAAATATTTAGGGCAGATCATTTACAGTAAAGGAAGAAAACCGGATCCAGAAAGGACTGAGGCTATAAAAAATATGCCAGCACCTGATAATGTGACTAAACTCCAGCCTTCTTGGGATTAGTAAGTTACTATAGCATTTATATCCCAAAAATGTATGATATGAGATATATATTTCCAAGGCATAGGATGCAAGATGGATCTTTGCAAGAAATAGTACTCATGTTAAACCTTTCTAAGAAATAAGGGCCACAATAAAACTTTCTAAGAAACAAAACCAAAGATAAACTACATAAGAAATAGGACACAAGAAAAACCTTTGCAAGAAAAAGGACCTAATATAAACATTTCAAAGAAATAAAACCTAAAATAAACCTTTCCACTAATAGGTCTCAATATAAAACTTCCCAAAAAATAAGACCTAAGTTAAACTGTTCCAAGAAATAGGACTCAAAATAAATCTTTACAAGAAATATGACCCAAGATAAACCTTTTCAAGAAATAGTACTCAAGATAAACCTTTCCAAGAAATTGAACTCAAATTAATAGTTGGAACAAACGTGAACTTTTCCAAGAAATAGGACTCAAGATAAACATTTTCAAGAAATAGGGCTAAAACATTCCAAGAAATAGGACCCAAGATAAACCTTTCAAAGAAATAGGACTCAGTTTAAACCTTTCAAGAAAATAGGACCCAAGCAAAACCATTCCAAGAAGTAGAAATCAAGATAAACCTTTCCAAGAAATAGGTCCCAAAATAAAACTTTCTAAGAAATAAGATGCAAGATAAACCTATCCAAGAAATAGGACTCAAAATAAACCATTTCAAGAAATAGAACTCAGGTTAAAACATTCGAAGAAATAGGACTCATGATAAACCATTCCAACAAGTAGGACTCAAAATAAACATTTCCAAGAAATAGCGCTAGAGATAAAACTTTCCAAGAAATAGAACTCAAGATAAACCTTTCCAAGAAATAAGACCCAAATAAACTTTTCCAAGAAATCAAACTCAAATTAAGTCTTTCCATCTAATAGGGACAAAGATAAAAATTTGCAAGAAATAGGGCTAGAGATAAACCTTTCCATGAAATAGGACCCAAGATAAACCATTCCAAGAAATAGAACTCAAGATAAACCTTTCCAAATAATAAGACCCAATGATAAACTTTTCCAGGTATTAGGACCCAATACAAGCTGTTCCAAGAAATAGGACTCAAGATACTCATTTCCAAAAATAGGATCCAAGATAAAACTTTCCAAGAAATAGGACTCAAGATAAATCTTTCTAAAAAATAGAACCCCAGTTAAACCTTTCCAAGTAATAAGTTCCAATGATAAACCTTTCCAATAAGTTAGATCCAAGATTAAACTTTCCAAGAAATAGTACCCAAGATAAACCTTTTGATGAAATAGAACACAAAATATACCTTTCCAAAAATAGGACCCAAGATAAACCTTTCCAAGTAATAGGACCTAAGATAAGCCTTTCCAAGAAATAGTACTCAAGATAAACCTTTCCAAGTAATAGGACCTAAGATAAGCCTTTCCAAGAAATAGTACTCAATATAAACCTTTCCAAGAAATAGGATTCAAAAAACTTTTCCAAGAAGAGGATTCAAAATCAAATTTTCCAAGTAATGGGAACCAAGAAAAACCTTTCCAATTAACAGGACTCAAGGTAATCTTTTCCCAAACAGAAACTATGATCTGGAATTGCAATGAAAGCAATGTTAGCATCTACCTTGAATCCATCATAAAAATTCAGGATGTAGAGTTAGTGAATACCAAACATTTCAAATACCATTGTGTAGGGATCAGTTATAACAAATGTAGTATAACTGATAATGAAATGAAAAATAGAATTGGCTGTGCTGGTCGTAGTTTCACTTAATACTGCCAATTGTCAAAATGAAATCATTAACTTGAAAACTTGAGTCATATTCTTAAGTATCCTTGTCATATTGAGACTTTCATACAAATGCCCTGCATGGCACCAAAACTATTTAGAAATATCTGTCTGCTGCTTTCTAAGATTCATGATTAAAAATATCTTTGATTGTGAAGCTACAGAATCACAAACTAAGAACTGTACAAAATAATAGAAACCACATCACTTGAAAACTTTAAACAGCAGCAACAACTAAAATGGATAGCACATGTAACTGGAAGAGAGAATAATAAGATAATCAAGTTGTTGACGTTCCGCACAATTTCAAGCAAAAGGGTGGGAAGGAAACCCCCATCAATACTGGAAAGAATGATAAAAGCTACTGGAATTGAGAAACTTGTTTTCCTGAAAAAAATGTTTTAAAAGAAAGAATTTATAAATTTCAACAGACAGGAGCATTGGATATTTGCATTAAAAATATTTGTTTCCCCCACTATATATATATATATATATATATATATATATATATATATATATATATATATATATATATATATATATATATATATAATTTTGTAGGCACCAAGCAAACAGAACAATTCTAACAGTGAAATTTAGTGGTGGCAGCATCATGGTTTGGGGATGGTTTTTTTTGCAAAAGGTACTGGTAATATCATTAATAGACAGTAGAATGAATGCCACAACATATCAAAATATTTTGGAAACAAATTTAATGATTTCAGTTGAAAATCTCGAAGTTCCTTCTGACTGGATCTTCCAACAAGATAATGATCCTAAGCTCATTGCAAAATCTACAAAGAAATGGCTTGCTGAAAATAATGTAAATATCCTGAAATTGCCAAGTCAGTCCCCAGGTTTAAAACCTATCAAGAATATGTGGTGTTATTTGAAAATTCAAATCCAATGGAGAGCTCCAACAAACATCTAATGAACTGAAGACCATATGTGAAGAAGAATGGAACAAAATACCAACTAATATATATATATATATATATATATATATATATATATATATATATATATATATATATATAAGCGAAGGCTATAGGGACCAATCTGTCACAAAAGAAATGAAATGTACCATATGAAAGAAACCATACTACTTGAAGACTTTCAAAAGCAGCAACAATTAAAATGGATAGAGCATATAGCTGTAAAAGAAAATAATGACTGTCAATATTTCTGAGATGAGGTATTATGTACACTATTTACATTATTCAGACTATTGTCCTCATCTTTGTCGCCATATTTATTATAATGTTTTGGCCGTTGTACGCTCTGGCCTTCTTCAGGTGGTTGGAATATTGAACTGAACCCTTTATTTCGCTCACTGGGGTAGACTGTTCTAGTTCCACGTGCCACGTTTTTAATGGATGTCAGTTATCAGTTAATTTCCTGTTAATTCCCCTCTGCAAGTTCTCCACTGCCTTAACCGTGTATTGAACTCACACTCTTTGGGTCCTGTCACTGGATCTAACTAACACCTTTATCCAGTGTGCCAAAAAATAATCATATAGTAACCCATACGTGG
The DNA here is from genome assembly GCA_903632075.3 of Acanthosepion pharaonis. Lineage (NCBI taxonomy): Eukaryota > Metazoa > Mollusca > Cephalopoda > Sepiida > Sepiidae > Acanthosepion > Acanthosepion pharaonis. The sequence goes on from CAHIKZ030001112.1 coordinate 760,612, forward strand.
TATATTGACGGCAAGTGAGATTGGGGAAGAGGGCATTTACCCGACAAGCCTGTGTGAATGGACAGTGGAATGAGGGGAGTGCTTAGCAAAAAGGAGAAAAACCATAATTGCCTATGTCCTGAAGATATGGATGTTTCACACTACTTCAAGCAAAAGGTTAGGATGGAAACCCCATCAATACTGAAAAGACAGAAATCTTTGGAGTTGTGAAACCTATTTTCTTGAAAAATTGTTTGAATAGAAAGATTTTATAAATTTCAACAGACAGTAGTATTAGCTGCTTGGTCAATGAACTCTGAATGTTTCCTTATAAGAAAACAGCTTATATTACCATTAGTATTCGATTCAGCATAACCATTTTAAAAGTAATCCATAACCTTCAGTGGCTCTTGGGCCTTATATTGGATTAACTTTAATATTAAAAATATTTCATAAAACGTCTTCAATTCCAAAATTCCTTTCACACAAATTTTTTCATTGTTAAATCTTACCAATTACAAATAATAATTCTATAAAACAACTGTGGAATTTTGTTTTTACTTAAATATATTTTATTATGTCTTTATTCCACTCGTAAAAGAAATATAATTTAAAAAGAACTTGTTTTGATAACTGACAACTCACTACTATTTCTAATATTCTCACTCAATCTCTCTCAGTCTTTCTCACCCACAAATACTGTTTAGTAACATATTATACTTATATACATACCAGTTCTTTCTCACTTGTCAGAGAAAGTCCCATACCTCGAGGGAGCAATGCTGAAGTAAATAGAATTAGAAAAGGCTAATAGACAAGTGATCTGCTAAGATCTTCAGGGTTCAGCACTCAGACCTCAATCAGTGAACGCAAATTTTATTGATGAGGTGATGGAAATAGTGAATAAAATCTTCTGTGGATTTCATTGGAATTGGACAGCAGATTTCCAACTTAGAAGAGATTTAGTTTTCTTTTTCTTTTTTCTGAAATTCCTTTGAGAAATTTTAGTTCTGCATTTATCCAATAAGACTGGGGCCAAATTGTTAAGAGCTTGATGTTACTTTAATGGTTAATGAATGAGAATTTTGGAATTCATTTCCTGATAGGACTTCAAATAAATTTCCACATAGAATCATTCATGGAAGTAAGTACATATCCAGTTTGTCCATTGGAAAATTGATTATTTCAGTTAGGATTCTTTTGTTTTGCATGTTTGCATTTTTTCATTTTATTTAATGCTAACTTCAGTCATCTTGATAAACAATAAATAGACAGAAGTCTAATTTACATGGGAGACAAAAAAACAGGCACTATTTTAATTTGCATGGAAGTTGAAATGATAGACACAAATCTGATTTGCATAGAAGTAAAAATGACAGTTACAATCCAATAATTTATTTATATGGAAGTCAGAATGACAGGCACAATTCTAATTTGCATAAAGTCAAAATGACAGACACAAGTTCAATTTGCATGGAAGTCAAAATGACAGACAAAGCTCTAAGTTACATGGAAGTCAAAATGACTGGCAAAATCCAATTTACATCAAAGTCAAAATGACAGAAAAGTTGTAATTTGCATGGACGTCAAAATGACAGACACACTTCTAACTTGCATGGAAGTCAAATGGCAAGCACAAGTCTGATTATTAGAAAAGTCAAAAATCAAATGCATATCCAGTTTGTACAAGAGTAAAAAAGATAAACATATATTCTGTTAACACAAGAATCAAAAAAGTAGACACAGATATACTAAATAGGTTACCTGTTTTGAGAGGGTTACCCTTCTGCATTGGGATATAGTTGATGTATTTGTAACCCCTAACCAACAGAGTGTTGATTGCTTTCATTCTTAATAATAGTTTGTTATTTCAGATTTATGAAGTTGAATTTTGGCAATTTAATAATAAGTCTGTTTGCATTAGACTCAAAAAGGTAGACACAGGTACAGTAAAGAGGTGACCCACAAACAGTTCTTGAAACAGGCTGTGAATTGCTTTTAATCTGAAGAATTTTAAATTTATTAAGTCGAATTGGCAAAATTTCATCATAAGTGTAATTCAAAACAATAAATTCTTGATTTAAATGAATTATCAATATCAGTACCAAATTACTCCACTTTATCTGCTATGTGACTTCACCTGACACCCACTAAGTGGCATTGTATAAAGCCATATAAAAGGAAAAGGCAGAAATTCTCTCTCTCTCTCACATTTTTTTCTCTTTACCTACAGGATGCCATGGTCACAAAAATATTTCTTTTCTACTCTGTGGGACCACCTGTGGCTTACAATACATTATTAGAACTACACTATTAGAATGACATTATTAGAATCATATTATTTAAATTACATTATTATAATAATATTATTAGAATTATATTATTAGACTTACATTATTAGAATGACATTATTTGAATTATATTATTAGAATTACATTACTAGAATTAAATTATTAGAATTACATTATTAGAATGATGTTATTAGAATTATATTATTTAAATTACATTATTATAATTATATTATTAGAATAACATTATTAGAATGACATGATTATAATTATATTAATTAAATTACATTATTAGAATTACATTATTAGAATTACATTATTTCCTGTCTGAAAAAAAATCCCATGTGACCACAATTATATCTCTATGCAACCTATCATATAAATCTATAATTTTCTCTAATTCAAGAAAATATTCCTCTTCAGCAAATTAGACAAAACCACAATGAATAAGCTCTGCTAAGAAGAGGTTACCCTAATGACATTACAGCAGACATATTGATATTTTCATATGCACACTCATGCATAAATACATGCATATTTATATAATAATACAAATCAATAACACCTATTAAAACATGTAAAATTACTAAAACTTAACATATCTTACCTTGGACCAAGCAATGCGAGCAATGACAAATTTTATGAAAAAAATTGCAGCAAAACAGACACTTACACTTAACATCAGGAAGAGATAGTTAAAATTTCTAGGGCACATAATGAGGAAAGAGGGCTTGGAAAATTTGTTACTCAAGGACAGATTAAAGGCAAGAGAGACAGGAAAACAATGCATAACCTACTTATCAAGCTAGAGTAAATGGATGGCAGAACAGGTTTTACGAGATATAGCAAAGAGACAAAATCTATTAAGAGCTACAAAAGACAGGAAATTGTGGAGAGCTGTGATCACCAATGTCTTGAAGGGGCATGGCACATAGAAGAAGAATGCCAGTAGAATATACTTTGCCAAGAAGTATTCAATAATATTCAATAAATTAATAAATATTCAAGCAACTTATTTCTTGACTGACACACAAGTTCTGTATAACATTGCTCATCAGGGTCAGAAGGTCCAGTATATCCAATATATACAGGTCCTAAGTGGAAATCACAAAATATAATATTTCTTAAAGTCACATTCAATTAATTGAATTTATTCATAAAGTTTATAATTTGTCTTTTTTGTAACTAAAAGAGTCTGAGAGTTTACCAAATATAAAACAACAATTCTTGTTTTCTATGAGAGGTACTTACTGTATTTAACAGTATAAAAGAATGAATGTGATGATTAGACACACCAACATTTCAACAGAGCAGATTCAGGGAAAAACTTTTTTAGTATTTTTAAGCATGTAACATTTAAAGCAAGATGTCTGTACATCACAAAATTTTACAGTTCTTTAGCTATAACAGGAAATATTCTTCTTCTATGTGTTACATTCTTCAGAACTTAGACGATCATGGCTCTTCACAACTTCCTACCCTTTGTAGTTCTTAGCCATGTTTATTTTTTTTACTGTCCCTCCCACTGTCTGTTGTGCCATTCATTCACACAAGCTCAGTATTTAGAATCAACAACAAAATTATTCGTGCAGCCATCAATTTTTAATATTTTTATCTATTTCTCAAAATCTAATGCCTGTATAATGCCAGGTTTTTTTTTATATATTATTAAGAAGAAAAAAAGGAATATAAAACTCAATTTTCAAAACAATAAGTTAAATACAGATATGGGCTTTTAAGAAAAATAATTTTCCTTTTGAATGTATTAATTCTTTGGAATTTGCTTTGTTGATGCTTTCAATGCAAAACTGTGCAGATATGGGCTGTTGAGAAAAAATCATCCGAGTGAAGAGGATGTGGTTTCCTTAAAAAAAAAAATGGATCTTTGCCACACAGTGACACTTCATGACCAAATGGTAAAGCATATCAGATCAAATAGTGGTTTCTCCTACTAAGGGAGATCCATGTTCAATCCCGGCTGAAGAACACATTTTCTTTATTAAGAGTTCTTGAATGTGCAGTTTGATAGACATCATTCGCATTGTTTGAATCTATGAGTATGCACTATAATAATATTTTAAAAGTAAATCCATTAATTCTTTGGAGGTTACACACACACACACACACACACATATATACTCAATTCTCACGTAAAATTCAACATATGAGGGTCAAGCAGATCAGTTCCCAGGAAACCGACAGCCCGACAACAGCACATGAGATTTGATTATAGTGGTGAAGGTTTCATGCAGGACCATCCACACTTTTTGAAGGGCCAAATACGGAGACCTTTTGCACTACACACACACACAAAATATATATATATATATATATATATATAATTAAAAAAACATCTTTCAATCTACAACACATTCATTTCGTCTTGATTTTAAAGGAAAGCCTGATGATGAGGACATTTCGTCTTGATTTTAAAGGAAAGCCTGATGATGAGTCCTTGAAAGTACTTGCTTCTATAAAAAATACACTAGATCCATCTGACAACAATTTTATACATAAGGATCATTCAGTGGATTGCTAGTAGTTTAATGCTTATATTAAGTCTATTAGCGAAGAGATTTTGCCATTAATCACATTAATATTGCTAATTGATTCAGTGTATGATTATTTCTTTATATATATATATATATATATATATATATATATATATATATATATATATATATATATATATATATTCATGCTTCAATGCTACCTTCAGGCCATGCAATACCATGCTGAGGAGAAGACATAAGGGTACAACAGACCTAGGCATCTATATCAGGAAGATATCCAATCAAGAGTGAAATAAAAATTTAGTTTATATTTAATTTGAATAAAGTGTTTATTTCATATTTCATCTGTTTTTACATATTTAAAATGTCTTCCTTTCTCACATTTCTCAGTATTAGGCCCTATAAGAAAATTTGAGTCTTAGGGTCATACAATCAAAGAGTTGGCCCACGGTATCATCAAACAACACAAAACTTCTGCACATCATTGAGGCCATGTATGTTGTGTTTTGATACAACTATTGATATATGTTTGTCAGTGGTGCATTGAGGGTAGCAAAGGTATTGTAATATCCTGGCAGTTATTGGGTGGATGATAACAGTTATGTTTCAAATTGTTCTAGAGTCTATTGAGCAGAAATAATTGTGGATTTGAATGCAGTTATTTATAGCTATTTTATTTTGTAGTTTGTTAACTTTTTATTCATTATTTATTATTGGTTATTTAATTATTTATTGTTGATTATTATTGCTACATATAATAAAAGGCCAAAACGTTGTAATAAATATAGCGACAAAGATGAGGACAATAGTCCGAATAATGTAAATAGTGTACATAATACCTCATCTCAGAAATATAGACAGATACTGAAAAGCCGAAACGTTGTAATAAATATGGCAACAAAGATGAGGACAATAGTCTGAATAATGTAAATAGTGTACATAATAACTCATCTCAGAAATATAGACAGATACTGAAAGGCTGTAAGACATTATAATAAATATGGCGACAAGGATGAGGACAATAGTCGGAATAATGTAAATAATGTACAGAGAACCAACTTTCCTTGCAGTAGATGTAGCTATTGATTCAATGTAGTTGTCCCACCTCACGTCAGTGGAAAATGTGAGACCACGAAGGGAAATCATGTAGATAGAAAGCAGGGAGGTTTCTCTATGGTGAATAAATGAGAACAGTTTCATTTTGGAAACTTTTAAATTTACAAGCCATTTCCTACCCCAATCAACCACAGATTGGAGATCCTTTTCGAGAACAATGACAAGGTTAACTATGTCAGTGATGCTGGATTTGCTACTGAGTCAGGAGCAAATGGTAGTGCCATCTGCATGGATGCCTACTTGAGAACTGATGTCATCAGGAAGATCGTTGATGAAGATCAAAAATAGTGTAGGACCCAGGATTGAGCCTTGGGGAACACCAATGTTTGTATGAAAGGAACTGGAGGAGAACCAGTTTAGAACAACCTTCATTTCACAGTTTGACAAGAATTATTGGATTAAATCAAGTAATTATCCTGTAATGCCATATCCCTGAATCTTAGATAGAAGACCAGCATTTAAAACCCTATCAAATGCCTTAGAGATTATCTAGAGCCGCAGCTTAAGCTTCCCTGTTATTATCAAGAGTTTAGTATATAAACTCAGTTATGAATGTAAGCATGTCAGTGGTAGACTGGACAACGGTATCTTTGTGATACAAATTTCCTAATCAACTAATCTATCATATATGTCTATATAAACTGTCCAACGGATTGAATATTGGTAAATGCTAACAAAGTGAAGAATACAGCTCCTTACCTATCATTTTTATTTTACTAAATGATCATCTAATTTAAGGCCTAAGAATTACTCAATTTAGAGTGTTATTAAATGATGATATTGTATGAATATAGGAGGGGGAATAGGGAAGTAAATGCAAATTATCCTAGACTTGAAAAGGTTTAGATCTACAGTGTTCAGGAAAATATCTTCAAGGAAATCTGTCCCATAACTCATGTAACCCTTAGGAAGATACTCCGTGGTTGGAACTTCTTTTTACAAATGGAATATGAAGGGAATGATAAAGGTTCTCCTATGTGTATATGGCACGTCAGGTCTTAGCTGTAAATGTCTGAACAGGTGGAACTAAATCAATGTATAATAGTAACTTACTGAATCTTTACAATGTTTGGTTGAAATCAATTTAGACATTTCAGACAAAAGCAGACAGGTTCACATAGATAGACACGCTCTCTCAAATATATAATGGCCATTCGTATATATCTGAACTTACTTGCACTTGTCTCTTTTTGCCTATTTTCTCCACACCCATCACAAGGCGTGCATGTCATTTCCAAAACTAAAGAACACTGGAAGACAGGTTAAAAGATGAAAAATAGTCCATGAAAATAAGCAATCAGACTGAACCATTTTGAACCATTTTCAGTTTTTCTTTCGTATTTTCTTCTTTAGTTTTATTGAAGTGTTTCAGATGCTTAATCATTGATGAGTCACTAGTGAGTCTACGTGATCGACGTGAGAATTGTTGTTTTAAAAAGCACATCAACGATCATAAAATAATTGATTTTATATTTCTATCAACCCCAACCCTACAAAAAAATGTGTATATATATAAAAAATATATATATATATATATATATATATATATATATATATATATATATATATATATATATATGCATATGGAAAAAAATAAGTTACTTTTTGTGAAATCATTGCATTTTTGAAAGAGGTTGTATTTTATGACTGTCTGTTGAAGAAAGAGGTGAAAAAGATCTTGTGTAAAGATGTACATGTCTGTTCTTTCTTCTCCATCAACTTATCTTTTTTTCTTTCTTTCCTATAAGTTAGTTTCCCTTTATTTCATTCTCTTCTATTTTTCCTTCATTTCTAATCTTTTTTTTCATCTTACATGCTCTTTCTCTTTCTTTCTTTTTCATTCTTACTTTCTTTTCACTCCTTCTCTCTTCTTTTCTATAAGCTAGTTTTCCTTTCTTTCTTTCTAATTTTTCATTTCTTCATCTCTCATTCTCTCAGAATTGCTTTCTCATTTTCTTTCTTACATTCTCATTCTTAGTTTCTTTGTGCTCGACTCTCTCTCTTCTCCTCTTCTTCTCCTTCTTTTCTCACTCTCTCCTTATTTTTTTATTCTACTTTATTCATTCTTAATCTCTTTTTTTTTCATTTATATTCTCATTTTTCCCAGTCTATTTCTCTGTTTCCCTCTCATTATATAATCACACTTTTTCTCTGTTTAATTTTCTTTATAATTCCTTTATAAATCCTTCTATATTTCCTAAAATCTTTCATTGCTTTCAATAATTTCAATTTGTTTAATTTGTCATATTCATAACCTTTAGTTTCACATTTCATCTTTTCCTTTTCTCTTTCTGTATTTCCTTCCCTTTTATCTTCTTCTTCAAAATAAACATCTTTCTCATTAGTTCTTTACACTTTTTGACTTTATTTTTGCTCTCTCTTATACTGTCAATAATACTGTCTGTCGATCTTTTCCTTACTTATGATACAGATGTAGACAAAACAATTTAGTTCCCTTGAATTCTTTTGCAAATTTTCTGTCTTCACATTTCCAGATTCCATTCTGAGAAAAAAAAACTTCTTTTTTATTTATTTTTTAATTAAAAACAAAAACAAAAAACAGCCTTGTAAAATTTTTTGTCAAGTGCCTCATAAAAGTGCATTTAGCTACAGATTGGTCTGTTTTTTCTATTGATCTTTTTATCGTTTCTGATGATTTTTTATTCAATAAAAAACTTTTGTACACTTTAAAAAGTTACTCATTTTTTTCCCCATTCTCACTAAGATTCATTTTTCAAACAGATTCTCCTGGATTTCATGCCTTTTTTTTTATTGGACTTAGAAAAGGAAAGGAAGAAAATTTTTGTCTTCCTGTTTACCAATTTTTTTTTTTTGAAGGGCAAAGAGCACTCTGGTTAGCATGAAAAGAAAAAAAACTCCGTAATTATAGAAATGAGAAAAAAAAACCGGATTACACTAGATAAGGGAAATGTTAGAGGGAGGCTACATAAAGAAATACATGCATTCACTGGTTTTTAAACTTAGCATTGTACATTGAAGTAGACAATTGTAAAGGAATATGTATATGTGTGTGGTAGACAGGGACAAAGATAAAAGTCTGTGTGCTTTGAAAATATACCGAGCAGAAAAAAATGGGCTATGGATTCCTTGAGATTAGCATTTGAGATCTTTTTATTTAATAATCATTTTTTTTTATTTATGATGACAAGATCTATCAATTTAATTTTTGATTATATTTTCCCAATTTTCAATTATATATTGTGTGATGAAAATTATTATTAACAGTCCAAAGTTCATGGCCTTAAACATAGATACATTGATAAGTCAATACAAAAAATGAACCCTGTTGAAGATTTTTAAATATCATTGACAGGCATGGCATAATCACAAACAATGTACTGTATCAAATAACAAAAAAAAATGACTTGAGGACATTCAACAGCAGCAACAACTAAAATGGATAGCAAATGTAACTTGAAGAGAAATAATGACATAAAATGTTGACATTACACACTATTTCAAACAAAAATTTAGGAATGAAGCCTCCATCAGTACAAGAAAGAGTAATAAGAATCAGTTGATTTGAGAAACCTATTTTTCTTAAAAAAATTGTTTTAATACAAAAATTCTTTAAATTTTAACAAAAACTAGTGTTGGCTGCTCAGTCAATGACAGCTTAATTTTTTCAAATACAAAAGTACAGTAAAATGTAAGCACTCTTACAGAATGTGTAGGCAAGCCCAGAATAGCAAACCCAATTGAACTTTGGCAATACAAACTCAGTGAAGGTCATTTCAAACCCTGCTTGTGGAATATTGAAACAAATATGTATTTACATTAGTCGGACTATTGTCCTCATCTTTGTCGCCATATTTGTCGCAACATTTCGGCTGTTGTCTGCTCCGGCCTTCTTCTTTATTTCGATCACTGGGGTAGACTGTTCTAGTTCCACGTGCCATGTTTGATGGATGTTATCTCCTGCTAATTTTCCCTCTGAAAGTTCTCCACTGCCTTAACCAGGTATTGAACTCACCTTCTTTGGGTCCTGTCACTGGATCTAACCAATGCCTTTATCCACTGTGCCATGTGTCCTTGAACTTCTGAGTATTATAAACCTAATGTTTTCAGCATCATTTTTACCAGTGCTCATATTGCAATTTTGCTGTTATCATTGCATGTCTTTACCAGAGTTCATATTGCAACTTTTGTTATCATTGCTTTTCTCTGGCACTCCTTATTACTGGTTCCCATATTGTATTTATTTCTATGCTTGGTCGGCTCAGGAGATTTTTGTGGCCTAGCATATGTGCTGATTCCTTAAGTTTACAAATTTTCCAATGGTGTTCCCTGTCTATGATCTCAACATGATCCCAACCACCGGAAGAAGGCCGGAGCGTACAACGGCCAAAACGTTGTGACAAATATGGCGACAAAGATGAGGACAATAGTCCGACTAATGTAAATACTGTACATAATACCTCATCTCAGAAATATAGACAGACTCCAAATATGGAATGTGTTTGTTTAAGCTTTAATATAAGATCGAAAAACATGTGAAGGCAATGAGTATGGTTGCAAGAATAGAAGCATGAAGATACCTTACTGCTTTACAGATTTCTTTGTGAGACAGAGCATGCAAGATGGTGATGAATAGTTGGCCAACCTGTTCTCTCATCTCTCTTTTCTATCTCCCTCTTCTACTCACTTTCTCCAAGAAAAAAAGACGACTACTATTGTAAAAAGTTTTACTACATTATGTAAAAATCAAAAACTGAAAAGAATAAGTAAAAATAAATAAAATAAAATAAAAATAAATAAAATAAAAATGAATAAAATAAAAATAAATAAAATAAAAATGAATAAAATAAAATAAATAAAATAAAAAATAAATAAAATAAAAATGAATAAAATGAAATAAAAATAAATAAAATAAAAATAAATAAGCAAAAACAAGTAAAATAAACTAGTCCAACTAAATAAATAAATAAAAAACAAATTAACAAACCACTCCTGCCAAAATAACTATTAGAATAGACTACCCACAATGAAACAGATTACGCACAATGCATCACTGACCTGTATATATAAATAGCTGAGAAAAAACACAATACATGTGCCTGATGATTGCATTTAGCATGAAACAGTCTGTCACCTCTGAGTGTTGACGTCAAAGTCCACAAAGTCAAGCGGGTCAGTTCTTAGGAACTGACATCCCAGACACCATCACAATGATTTGGTTATAGTGGTGAAGGCTTTGTGCAGAACCAACCACGCTTTTTGAAGGGCGAATACAGAGACCTGGTGTTCTACATGCCACAAGCTCCCCAAATGAACCTCTGCAGGTTTTGAATTCAGAGTTGTCCTTCCGTTAGACCAGTTGCCCTCCAAGGCTATAGAACCCAGTCTGTCTTGCTATTTACCAATAGCTGGAAGGAGAAGAGGATTAATACCTTTCCCAAGGGTATTAGCATGTAAGTGAATGTAATGAATTTGACTGAAATTCAAACTTTGCTCTCTGATTGCTCAGCCCAAGCTGCTATCCACACACACACACACACACACACACACAATCACACACACATATATATATATATATATTTGTTTATTATTTTAACCATTTATATTTCTTGTTTTCTATATATTTTTCTTTCATGCATGTTTTTAGAAGAATTATGTCATTTGTATTTTATTTAAGCTCTATTTGGTCATGATATTGTTGTAAGTAGCATGGAAGAATGAATATATATATTTATATATATATATATATATATATATATATATATATTTTTAATTTATTTTACTAATTTGTGACTGAAAACTATGAAAAATCAGACAGGCTCCATGCATAACTTTCATTATAGAAAAAATGAAAAAAAGAAAGGAAAATAAAATAATTTCGACCAATCATAAAAAATTAATACAAAAATACTTCTGATGTTAGCCGAAACCAAAGTTTGCACCAGAGTCTCAGAGACTGGTCAAAATGATATAACTTCACATCTCTGAGCTAGATGACAAGAGATGCTGTCTGCAGAGAAATCAGTCATGCATGAAGCAATAAGAAGTAGTTAAAAGGTCATCTACTAATGATAATTTTTCCCTGCTTAAGGACAAGAAAAACACTGTTCATTGACACAGACCTATTTCTAATATTACTACTACCCCTAGCAAAGTCTGACTTCAAAACTGCCACGACCAGACTTTCTCCAAGCTACTACCAATATCTGCCTTAAATGAACATATTTGTGACACTGAATATCAAATGATTCACTCTAAAGCAAATAAATAATAATTTGTTATTTATTTTATACCTTTGAACCAGTTCATTTTATTCCAAAGTTTCCAGTAAAGAAAATCCTTTCACCCCTTCACATTCTGATTAGTGTGTAATGTCAACATGCTTATGTCATTATTTACTCATTGACTTATATGTGCTATTCATTTTAATTGTTGCTGCTTTTGAAAGTACTCAAATGATGTGATTTCTGTTATTCGTAATAGTTCTTTGTGATTTTGTAGCACAAGTATGTGAGTTTTGAAGAATCTTGATCCTCTCTAAGACATACAGTATTCATTTACTAAAAACAATTTGATCTCTGAAAAAGATTAGATACCCATCACCATAATGTAGCTTCCCTGCACCTTTTCTATAAATATTTTCATGGTAATTGTTCTGATGAGCTTTCCTCTTTGGTACCTAAACTTTAGAACAAATGTATGTGTTATACTAGATTGGCAGCCATGTCTCATAATTTTACAATTGAAACTGCTAGATGTAACCATAAGTTCTATCCTAATTTTTTTTTCTCACACTTCTTGCCTGTGGAACTCTCCTCCTGCTTCTTGCTTTCCAGTCAAATATGATCTTTAAAAATTTAAATGCAATATCAATCGTTGTCTTCTGTCCTTTATTTTATTGTTCTTAATCCTTAGCTATGTTTTTCTTCTATTCTTTCACACTCAGTAACACTGTCCATGTTAGTGACTTTGTTGCCTTGCTTGGAAAATAAGCACTTGTATCCTTATAGCAGCATCAGTTGCCATCTTCTGTCTTCTTGAATCCCATTCATCTTTTGTTCTTTCCTCAATCCTCCCTATTCTCAGTCTTCTCTTTCACTTTCACTCCTTGTACCCCCCCACCCCGTGCACTAGTGGCTTTCCCACTTTTCTTGTAGTGAAAGGATTAAAAAAAATACTAAAGAAGCCACCCAGTGAAGATTGAACTTACTATTTAGTAGCCATAATTTGTAAAAATAGCTCATTCATTATTGTTCTATTCTTAATAACGATGATCTTCTAATAGCAAATATAATGAAGATGATGATCATGATAATAATAAGGCCTTAATTAAATATAATAGTAAAACTTTCTTTGTACTTAAAAACACAAAACTGAGAAATATTTTATCAAGATAAAAATACCTTGTAATTAAGTTTAATACTATATTCTTTTCGTAATGGAAGAAAAGTTCTGAATATCAAAAAATACCAATCAGATTAGAACTGAAAATCTTATGGAATATAATCATTGTGAGGATATCAGAAATTATATTGTTACCATTCTAGAAAGAATGTTTTATTTTAGGGAAGAAATTCCTTTGGATAAAGCTCTAAGGTCGAAAAATGCTGGAAGTTTTAAAATTAGTTAATCCAAAAAGTATTTTAAAATCAAGTAAAACAAATAAAGATTATTAATTCAATAAGTTTTATTGAAACATTAAAACAATAAAAATCTAAATAAAGTCATTTGATAAATTATTCCAGGTCAGATTGCTAAAGGTCAATGGGGTGTAATTCCTTTTACTTTGATTTACAACCTCTAAATTGCAATGTACTATTTTAAATTTTAATAATCATACACCTGGTGACTGACACAGTAGTAGATCACTGGGATGAGAGCAGTGAGGTTAGTTTACACCCAAAGCTTAAATCAGTATAGTTGAACAACAAGCAGTTTCTCTTCTAATTATATAAAGGATGTACAAATATTTACAACAGATGAATATATTATAGAAATGTTTATATTACATAAAATTAATCAGAGAGTTCTGAACTAAATAGTGTCATACTTCTGCTGGTTAACGAGCTTTAATTATTAGGGTGTTTGTAAAGTAATTACGTTTTAACAAAAAAGATGCAAAAAGAAATGTCAATTCTTCTTCTGCTTCTTCTTTTTTGTAGTATGTCCATTTAGGATGTGGGCGATCATGGCTCTCTACAACTTCCTATCATTTGTAGTTCATAGTAAGGTTTGTCTTTCAACCAGCCCTCCCACTCCCTGTTTTGGCCATCTATTTACACAAGTTCATTAGGCAGGTTACTTACTGTTTCACTCTGTCTCTCTTGCTTTTAATATCTCCTGTGAGTTTTAAAGTCTCCAAGCCCTCTTATCACATTATGTATCCTAGGAATTTCAGTTGTCTCTTTCAGATTCTAAGTAAAAATACTCTTTTTATTTCCATTTTACTCAAGACTTCCTTCATTATTCACATGTTCTTCTTCTTCTATATGTGTCTCCACAATTTCCTGTCCTTTGTAGCTTTTAATAATATTTTTCTTTTTTGAGTCTGATATATTGTATATTTTCTCAAAAACTAACCATCTCCATATCTGGGATCATGCTGCATAATTCTCACGGTCCAGCTGTGACAGAGGTCAAAAGCATTTACATGGCCTTGTGGGTGATGAATTATTTTCCGCCCTGTTGCTAGCCTCTCACTTTTCTATCACTATTACTATGGTAAATTTTCTAACACATTACATTCCTTAGCCCCACCAACTCAGACTTTCACACCTAGGACTAGTGCCATGCCATTCTTTATGGTTGGTAAATAAGACCCATTCTCTTCATGTTCTTTTGGTAAGAAGTAAGTTCCACTAAGCCTCTTCCTCAGAACTTTTTGGAACAGGCTTCCAAGAGGATGCTTCCCTGATCATAACAATGTTAAACTCTTCAAGTCCAGGGTCAACTGTTATCTATCCTACATATCCTCATAATATGCACTTACTGCTTCCCCCTCCTTTACAACAATTTCACTCAGTATTTCCATTCCTTTTGTATTCCAATAGTAAAAAGTAAGTTCCATTCAGGCATCATCTTCCCAAGGACTGCTGCATTATGGAACGGACACCCAGCAAGATGTTTTTCCCAATCACTACAATCTTAACCTTTCTACTTGCAGATGAAACTGATATTTTGTATAATTTCTCAAGAACTAACCAACACCATATCTGGGCTTATACTGTCCAGTCCTTACTGTCCAGCTGTGACAGAGTTCAAAAGCATTTACATGGCCTTGTGGGTGATGAATTATTTTCCTAGATTCTGTTCAAACAGGCTCAGTGAGGAAATTTAGGGCAGAGCAACATTGAACACGATTTATTGGCAATCCCAAAAATTGTTTTTCTTTTATTTCTTTTTTTATTCATTCTCATAATATTTGGCCAGTACTCAGTCATCAGTTATGTGCCATGCGCAATACATGCTTAGGCGATCATGTATCTTTCAATACATGACTGACAAGGCAGATTTTTTTTCCTGCAGTAGGTTGCCATATCTTTCTGTGGTAGACCAGTTGCCATCCAAAGCTATAGATCCTGGTCTGACCTTCTATAGCTTAGGAGAAGAGAATTTATACCTTTCCCAAGGTATAAATCCTCTTATCATGTAAGTGAATGTAATGGATTCGACTGGAATTTGAACTTGGCCAGCACTACTATTTCTAATAGGGGTGTAGGTATTACATGGGATGAACCCTTTATAGTAATTACCCTTTTTCTTCAACAAATGCAGGCCAATAGGAAAGACAATCTTTGATTTGACATTTGACGAAGACTGTTTTAAAATTGCATCCTATTCTTTGAGACTCGTATTCTACAGGGCTCAACTATAGGGCTCAATTTGGTAAATTCATGTTGAATAGTACAAGAAACACATTTGGATGAATTCCAAGGATCAACCATTTTAAAGATCAATAAAGATTCGTATATATGGGTGTTCAGAAATTCATTCCATTTTACTAGAATGGATATAAAAACAAATGTAAATTAAATTTGTTTAAATATTATTTATCAAAAATGTAATCACCTTCATTTTTGATAACTGAAACCCAACTGGAAGGTAAATTTTCAATTCCATGTTTAAAGAAATATGAGCTTTTCTCCAGAAAAAGTTTGAAATGCCGTTTTTCAACTTTTTCTTTGTTTCTGAATGTTTGATAATTTGTGAAATGTTCTAGTCACCAAAACAAATGGGAATCTGTAGGAAAAAATGTTCAGCTATTTCTTTCTGGTTCTGTGTAAAAGTATTCTTTTTGCTTCCATTTTCCTTAACAACTTCCTTGTTTCTCACATGCTGTCCATGGTATTCTATACATTCTTCTATAGAATCACACTTCTGTTGTCTCCATCCTTCTCTTCATCTTAATTGAGGTGACTCATTTACATATGAAGTCACAAAGACTATAATTAGCTACTGCTATTACCCATGAGGCAGTTGATTGCATACTACTTTCTGTGAGTCAGTAGCACTATACTACAATGGTATTGCTGATATCTAAAGAACTGAATGATAATTATGAATATGCATAAACGTGGCTTAGGATACTAGCAACTAAAGCTAGAACAAAAAAGCTAAAGGATTTTAAATCAGTTGGAGAAAAAAACCAAGTAACTGATTTCTTTCTGGAAACTGCTGTTTGTGAGGTCATTATAAAATTATCAGCAATTGCACACCCAAGACAGAGGATATGATGTTTAACAATATAAGTCAACTAATAGCAAAAAACATAACACCCAAGAAAAAATAGTGAATGCAGAAAGAGTTTATGAATATTTCTCAAAAAAATGAATGAACCAGTTATCAAATATGTCCTTTGTTTAAAACGGGCCACTAGATATTGTGAGTTTGAGAAAATGAGACTGGAAAATTTGGCAATTTTTGACTGACTAGTTTGAAATTTGAGTATTGAAAATGTATTTACAACTGGGAAAGTTGTTACTAGAACAGTGTGTTGAATTTGTTCAGCAACAAGAATTAATTGAAAAATTTACTAGAACAAAAGTTACAGATATGTTAGAGGAAACGCACACATACAGAAAAAAGAATAATTTGTACTTTTTGTGGGTATGAATATCAAAGAGTAAAACACAAATGTCCAGCATATAAAAAATGTATAAAATGTTTCAAAATGAATCATTTTAAACATATGTGTAAATTCAAAAAGAAAAATGTAGAGATGGTTCAACAAAATGAAGAGGAAATAAGTATGGATGTCTTTTCATTAAAAAAAAGGTCTAAAAGGGTTATTAAAAACTCAAATCAGTAATTTCTTATTGGATATATAACTATATATGGGAAGTGATGTGACGTTGTTACCCCCAAAATTCTGGAATAAATTGGGAAAAACAAGATTAAAGAAAAAGCCTTGTCCAATTGAATCAGTTCAATGGATCCATGATAAAAACATTAGCCTATTTTGAAGCCTATGTCGAATTAAAAAATAAGTTTGACATATTACCAATTATCATGACAAACTGTGAAAAGAATCATGGTCTAATAGGAAATGATGCATTGAACATAAATTTGACAAAATTGGTAAACAAAATCAAGGCAGAAGAAACTGGAATGTTAAAAAATTATGCAACAAAATTAAGACTAAAAGAAAAATGTCTCTTCTTTATATTTTGAATATGAAAAGTGTCAGTCCATTTAGTACCAATATTTGTGGAAAAACTAAAAAAATGACTGGAACAAGATCTACACCAGGAGGGAGCAACTAGGCCTCCCTGTTAGTAATTTTAAGAAAGAAGGATGGTGATCTGCACATTTGTGGTGACTACAAAATAGGCATAAACCATAAAATATGTGCAGACTCATAACCTATCCCCAATGTAGAATAGACTTTGAACTCCCTTGTGGGCATGAAAACATTCTCTAAAATTGAATTAAAGTCAGCAGATCATTAAATACCTTTGAAAGAAGTCACAAAAATAAATACATCAATAGGCTTATTAAAATGGAAAAGAATGATATATCAAATTAAAACCTCATGCAATTTCTCACAAGGCTATAGAGCAAGTTATTGGTAGTGATATGAAAAATATATACTACCAAGATGATATTTTTGTTAATGCTATTAACAAAGAATTAAAATGAAAAACCAGTATGGTTTTGAATAAGTTAAAAACATGCCAGATTAACAATTAAAAAAATGTATGCACAACACTAAAAATATCATTTTTGGGATATTCCATGTTTAATGAAGGTATAACCCCAGGCATTATTTGACAAAATATGTTGAAGTACCTAAGAACAAAAAAGAATTGGAATTTTTCTTAGGACTTGTAAATTTCTACAGATGATATGTAGAGTGATACTCTGAATTGACAGAAATTTTGCTGCTTTCAGAAAAAAGAATTTGAAATTTATTTGAACAAAAGAACAAGTGGCATTTGAAAATTTAGAAGCTGTTCTGACAAAGAAGCCAGTAGTAAAAATATTTGACTCTAGAAAAGAATTAGTAGTAACAACTGATGCAAGTGAACACTCAATTTCAGGAATATTAGTTCAGGACAGTTATCTATTATGTATCTTTGAAGAAAATTGTCAAAAGCCAAATTGAACTACCCAAATATTGGAAAAGGAGTGTTGGCGATAATATGGATGACAAATAGAGCTCATCAGTTTTTGATTGGAAAGAAATTCCTTGTAAGATCCAACCACAGATCTTTAGAATTTATATTTAATCCTAGAAAAGAATTTCCTATTGTATCATCTTCTAGAATTTTAAGATGGGCCATAATGTTAATGGCATTTGACTTTGATATTGACTCCATGAAAGGCAATATAATTCTGCATGTAAATGCTTTGTCATGATTAAGGTTTATTACTTCTGAAAGTGAGAAAAATGAGGAAAAATTCAAAGATAATTTCTTACACTGATATTTAGTGGATAGACAAATTAGCTGATTGATGTAATGAATATACATACAACTGGGTTCCCCCTCAAAGTTATATGATTGGCTGGTGTCAATCATAAATGCAGACTGATGTGGAGGTACAGGAGGATGCCTATTGGCTATGCCTATAGTCTTCGCCTATTGCCTACGCCTATTGCCTACCACTACAATGAGGACCAGTTCATTACGGTTAACTGCTAGATTGTCCTACTCAGTTACAGTAGTTCAAAACCACTTTGCTACTTTGAACAAATATATCCCTTTATGGGAAATATCACTGATGATACAAAGCATGATCTCATATTGAACAGCATATTGGTCAGGATAAAAAATAATAAGTGGAATAATTGCTCACGTACAGAAAGGCATTTTAAAGAGGTTAAACACAAGTTAACTGTAGAAAATGGTGTAATTTGTAATGAAGACATAGTGGTTCCACCAGCAACACAAAGGAGCAAAATTATAAAAAGTATATATGACAATGTTCATTGTGGAATAACATCTACACAAAGAAGATTAAGGCTAGAGGCATGTCAACCAGGATATTCTACAGATGTAGAAATATGCATAAAAAGGTGTAAAATGTGTAATGACAGAAGCAAATTTAGACAGACAAAAACATATACATGGCTTAAAGTATCCCAACCTTGGTACAGAGTACATAGAGATCATACCCATGTTAATGGAGTGGTATTATTACTAATACTGATAGATTCATGATGGCCAGAAGTAATATAGGTCTCCAACAAAAAAGTTTGACAATGAAACAAACATTAAGGATCATATTTTCAAGAAATGGGATGCCAAAAACGCTAGTATCTGACAATGCCCAAGAATTCTGTATTGAGGAACTATGCCAATGGGCAAACAGAATTGGATACATACAAACCTTCCCGTACCATCCACAATCAAACTGATTAGCAGAAAGGATGGTGCAAACTATAAAAAATGAATTGAAAATATGTGTACAATGGAAAGAAAAGACAGTTAAATTGTAACACGATAACATTGAAGAAATGTATAGTGAGCCTAAAAGTAAGGAAGATGAAAGTTAGGTCAAGACAAGACAAACTAGACAGTGAAATCAAGAGTAATATAGACTCTGAAGATGAACAAGGACAATCTTTAGAGGTACACTCCTATAAAAAAAGAAAAAGGTCAACATCTGCCACATCTAGACAATCTCTTAGTGAGAAGGAGAAAGATTGTGAGGAGACAAAAGCTCCCAGAAGAAGTACCAGGGAAAATAAGGGGATAAAACCTCCTCGGTACAGGGAGATGAAGTGACACATTTACATACAAAAGACTATAAATAGCTACAGCAATTACCCATGAGGCAGTTGAGTGCATACTACTTCGTGTGAGTCAGTAACACTGCATTACATTAATAGTTTGCTTAGCTTTTTGAATGCATCTTTTGCTATTCTAGTGCACTTTTGGATTTCAGTGTCACATTTTCTGTCATCTGTTAAAGCACTTCCCAGGGAGACTAACTAAAAACAACGAAAGCTATAGTAAACAAAGGTGGAAAAAAGGAAAACTAAGAATAAATGAATGAATAAATAAAAAATGTTTAAAAGATAAACACATTAAATAATGGAAAATGGATGAATGAATTTCTTTAAAAAAGAAAAATAGAAGCTAAATGAGGTCAAACAAAAAGTATAAAATTTATGAATAATACATGAAGATAAAGGATCAGCCATAAATTCCAGGGAATATTTTTGAAGTACTTTAATCGAAAGAGAAGCAACAAAAAGGATTGGGAAAGAAATGCTAAATAGCTATTCAGTTAGCAGAATAAATTAAAAGTCTCCTCAGAAAAAGAAAACAGATATGAGAAGATAAATAAAAAACAAAAAATGAAATACAGTTCTCTTCTTTCAAGAACTTTGCTAGCGGACGATTTTAATAATGAGCAATTTTAAGGAGATGGTAGTCCATCAAAATATATTATGACTTTTATAAATGATGCTTATTATAATTTTTTCAGCTTTTATATTTGAGTGTCATGTTGCAAAAGAACCAATTGTGGCTTCAAGAAAAGGTTGGAAATTCCTTCTCTGTGTAGTCAGAGTAATTCCTGATTTATAAGCTTACTAGTAGTAGAGCCCGGTGTTGCAGTAACAGTAAGAGATAGATCAAGTATCGACCATCATAAAGACTGAAAAATAAAATTGACAAAGATTATTGTTTAAGGTTGACGGACAGACATGTCTTAATTAGATTTTTTTTTTTTTTTTTACGAATTGGTCAAACCCAAACTCAAACAAAAACATTGTTTTCAATCGTTGTGTGGAATTTTTAAAGCATTCTGAATGTAAAAATAAAGAAAAAAGTGTGCAAGACAATAAGAAACACTACCTGCCAAAAAAAAAAGTGAAGTTTTGTTGAAATCGGTTGAAAAATGTAGGAAATATGATCCCATATGTAAACGGACACACACACACACACACAAACAACCTGGGTTTTATAATAAGTATAACCCGATATGAGTTGCCCCTCTTTCATTCTCGCGATAACAATGTCTCTTAATCGTGTTTTCAAATTGATTTCGTGCAAAAGCAATTGTGTTTTTCCAATTTTTGACACTGTCAGAACCGCCGCAAGGTAATTTTACATAGTCCTGTGAAGTTTTGTTGAAATCGGTTGAAAAATCTAGGAAATCCGATCCAATATATAAACGTACAGACACACACACACACACACAACCTGGGTTTTATAATAAGTATGATGTTAGTCTATTGGTTCTCCAGATCCTTATTATAATGAAAACTCTTGAAACTTTATCAGCCCAGGAACAATTGATTGTCATTTATATTTTAGTTATCACCTCCACACCCAAATTAAAGAATGGAAGAAATATGTCTCAAAGAAATATATTCAGAAATATTTACAATAATTTACATCATTTACATTGTTCGGACTGTTGTAAATATGGCAATAAAGATGGGGACAACAGTTCAAACAATGTGAATTATGTAAATAATTAAAATACCTTATCTTAGAAATATAGACAGATATTTAAAATAAATATTTAAATAAATCTATGAAATAAAACAGAATGAAAGAAAATTTTAAAAAATGGCTTCTGTTCTCGACTCAGTATCTATGCTGATGACACAACTATTTACTCCTGTTTCTCTAGTAAGTCTTTATGGGCACATGAACATTTGCTTTCTGACCATGGGACCCAGGTTCTAATCTCACCATGTCTGATGTTATCAGTCTGAAGGAGACAATCCCAACACCTTTTGAAAGTACTTGAAAACCATACCATGGGTTGACCCAAGCCTTGTGAGTGAAATTGAGTAGACAGAACTCTTTAGGAGCTGTCAGTGGTTGTGCTAACATGAAGTCACAAGTCATCGTGACTGAGGATTTGAGCCTGCTGGCCTTGTTCAGACTGTTGATCACGCTAGATAATGCGCACTCTCCTAGAAACTGTAACTAAGGTCCCTGTGTGTGCTGAACAAACATAAATGTGCCTGAACAGGCGTCTGCAACAGGGATTAGCGAGCTGCCCTGGTAGATGAGCATATGGGTGGTTACATCATTTATTAGTACATCTAATCAGTTTGATAAAGTCAAATTGGCAGCAGATACCAAAAGTGATCTAAAATCTGCTGTTAGCTGAGGCAAGGAATGTCTTGTTAATTTTAATGTCTCTAGTAAAAAAACTGCTTTCTATTAACCATCTGAGAGATCTCTTTTTGCCTTCCATCAGTATGGCTGATGCTAACCTACAGGAGGGTGACTCATTGTGCCTTCTTGGCCTAACTTTCTCTGCTGACATGAAGTGGAAAGATTATATTGTATCAATTGTTAGTTCTGCTGCTAGGAAATTTGATTCACTGTGTTGTGCTAGACAATTTTTCTCTCCAGAATCTATCTTACATATTTATAAGTTTATCATTCATCTTTGCTTTGAATATTGCTACCATGATTTGATGTTCCTGATAGATATTTAGGGATTCTTGATGAAATTCAAAGAAGGATCTGCAATGTTATTAGTCATGACCTGGTATCACAGTTTCTGTCACTTTCTCACTGCTCTAATGTAGCTTCTCTATACTTTTTCTATAAATAATTTGTTCTGGTGAGCTTTGATCTAAGTTACCAAGACTTTATGAATTTAAGTGCGGTACTAGATTGGCAGCTATGTCTCATCTTTTTACAGTTGAATTGGTTTGATGCTATCATAAGTTCTGTGCTAAGTAATTCTTTTATCACACTTTTCACTTGTGGAACTCTCTTCCAGTATCTTGTTTTCCAGTCAACTTTGATCTTTAAAAATTTAAATGCAACATCAATCATTTTCTTGATTCCTCTTTTATTTTTCTCATGCCATAATAATGTTTTTCTTATTCTTTCACACTCAGCAACCCCTTGTATTTTAGGGGAATTAGTGACTTACTTGGGATAAAATGATTAAAAAACTATTAAATAACAAAATATTTATAAAAAAAGAAATGAAAAGATATAATAATGGATGAGAAGGAATTTGAAAGAAACTAAGTGAAAAATATAAGAATATTTAAGAATAAAAAACATATATAAGAATGAAAACAAAATAGAATATATAAAAATAAAAAAACAATGTATAATGATAAAAATATATAAGAATGAAAAAAAATATTTAAGAATGAAAAAGAAAAAATGAGTAAGAATGTAAAAGAAAAAGATTGAAAATTAAAAATACAAGAATGAAAAAAAGGAAAAAAAAATAAAATTAAAGAATAATAAAGAAAAAGAATATATAAGAATGAAAATGAAAATGAAGATTTAAAAACAAAAAAATAAAAAGGAATGTATGAAAAATGAAAAGTATATCTATGAATTAAAAAGACAAACAAAATAAAAGAATTAAAAAGAAAAGTTCAAAATGAAAAAGGAAAAGAAGGTATAAGAAAAAAGAATATGAATAAAAAAGAAACAGATATATGAGAATGAAAAAGTAAATGAATTTATAATATTAAAAAATGATATATAAGAATGAAAAAGAATATGAATTTAAAAGAATAAGAATATTTAAGAAGGAAAATGAAAAACAATATATAAGAACGAAAAGGAATAAAAAATTTAAAAATAAACATAGAATAGGGGAATAACGAATATTTAAGACTGAAAAGGACTATTTAAAACTGAAAAGAATATAGAATACGGAAAAGAATATTTAAGACTAAAAAGGAATATTTAAGACTGAAAAGAATATATAAGACTGAAATAGAATATTTAAGACTGAAAAGGAATATTTAAGACTGAAAAAAGAATATAGAAGACTGAAGAAGAAAATCTAAGACTGAAAAGGAATATTTTAGACTGAAAAGAATATAGAAGACTGAAAAGGAATATAGAAGACTGAAAAGGAATATAGACTGAAAAGGAATATTTAAGACTGAAAAAGAATATAGAAGATTGAAAAAGAATATTTAAAACTGAAAAGGAATATTTAAGACTGAAAAAGAATATAAAAGACTGAAAAAGAATATTTGAGACTGAAAAAGAATATTTAAAACTGAAAAGAATACAGAAGACTGAAAAAGAATATTTAAGACTGAAAAAGAACATAGAAGACAGAAAAGGAATATAGAAGACTGGAATATTCAATACTGAAAATGATTACTCATGAAATAAAAAGGAAAATTAATATATTAGAAATCGCGATCATTTTCTCTTCCTTTTCTCTTTCTCTTTCTTAATCTACTTTTGCCTATTTTTTATGTATCCATTTTAATGGCATACCATAAGTGTCTCTAAAGGACAGTGATGTAAACTGCTCATTGATTAATAATATGTCCGACTGTTTTTATATCTAAATGATCTTAACAACTATAATTTTATGACTTCTGCTGCTTCCTATTTCATCTGATAGACACATTTCTGGAAATTGTCTAAAATTTTCTTTCATTCAATTTGATGTTAGGTTACAAAACATACATCATTAGTCATTATTATAATTTTAGTTAAGAATACTACTGAGGGGAAAATAAGATTAGCATTTATTTTTAATAAAGGTTACAACTTATACACATAATTGCTCCCTTCTGACATTTATTTGTATTTAACAACTGACAATCACCTTCTTTCCAACTCTCCTGGCATTTCGGCTTCAGTCACTTTCTCACTGCCATAACATAATTTCCTTGTAAAATTTTCTATAAATACTCTCATGGTAATTGTTGTAATAAACTTTCCTCTTTGATATTTTAACTTTACAAATTTAAGTGCAGTACTAGATTGGTAGCTAGGTCTCATCTTTTTGCAGTTGAAATGGCTAGATGTAACTGTAAGTTCTATGCTAACAGTTTCTTCTCTCTTACACTTTTCATTTGTGGAACTTTTTTCCTGTTTCTTGCTTTCCAGACAACTTTGATTTTCAAAAATTTAAATGCAAAATCAAACGTTATCTTCTCTCTTCTGAATTCCTGTTCTTTTATTGTTCTTTCTCTTTAATGTTAACACTCTTTCATTGAATTTTCATTTTCTTGTAACAAAGTAATCGTGTAACCAGAGTGACCTACAATATCTGTCTATATTTCTGAGATGAGGTATTATGTACATCATTTACATTATTCGGACTATTGACCTCATCTTTGTCCTCAAGGACACATGGTACAGTGGATAAAGGCGTTGGTTAGATCCAGTGACATAACCCAAAGAGTGTGAGTTCAATACCCAGCTAAGGGAGTGGAAAACTTTCAGAGGGAAAAATTAACAGGAGATAACTGATAACTGACATCTATTAAAACATGGGACGTGGAACTAGAACAGTCTACCCCAGTAAGCGAAATTAAAGGTTCAGGTCGACATTCCAACCACCTGAAGAAGGCTGGAGCATACAACGGCCGAAACGTTGTGACAAATATGGCAACAAAGATGAGGACAATAGTCTGAATAATGTAAATAATGTACAGAGTGACCTATTGTTTTTTTTTGGGGGGGGGGCAAATATACCTTTTCTACTTCCAGATGAAACGAAATTTTGTATATTTTCTCAAGAACTTAAATATTAAATAATCATCTTCATATCTGGGCTTGTGCTGGCCAGTCCTCACTGTCCATCTTCGACAGAGTTCAAAAGCATTTACATGGCCTTGTGGGTGATGAATTATTTTCCACGCTGTTGCTAGCCTCTCACTTTTCTATCACTATTACTATGGGAAATTTTCTAACACGTTACATTCCTTAGCCCCACCAAATCAGACTTTCACACCTAGGACTAGTGCCATGCCATTCTTTATGGTTGGTAAATAAGACCCATTCTCTTCACGTTCTTTTGGTAAGAAGTAAGTTCCACTAAACCTCTTCCTCAGAACTTTTTGGAACAGGCTTCCAAGAGGATGCTTCCCTGATCTTAACAATGTTAAACTCTTCAAGTACAGGGTCAATTGTTATCTATCCTACATATCCTCATAATATGCACTTACTGCTTCCCCCTCCTTTACAACAATTTCACTCAGTATTTCCATTCCTTTTGTATTCCAATAGTAAAAAGTAAGTTCCATTTGAGTATCATCTTCCCAAGGACTGCTGCATTATGGAACTGACACCCAGCAAGATGTTTTTCCCAATCACTACAATCTTAACCTCTTCAAATCTTGGTTGACTGCTATATTTTCTGAATAATTCCAGTGCACCCTATTTCTTGCTTTTTTATGCTCATGCAACACCACACAGTAACTCTCTACTCTAAGTACCTCTTCAGCTTGGCTTGGAGTAATATAAAAAAATTTAATTTATGTGAAATTCATATTTGTTCCTATGCTAAATGTATGACAAATTTTAACATTTCTTTACTAACTTTCTATATTTTCTATCTCTATATATGAAGAGCAAATAAAACTTTGTTTAATAAATGCTATCAAAGACATCATACATTATTTTTACAACTTAAATAATAATATTTTATTTATGATTTTACCATTATTAATATTACTAATTCATCAGATTACTTGGTCTCTAATATAAACACAATGAAATCATTGTAACCCCAAAAGAAAAAAAAACGATTTAAAAATGTATTACTTATTTAACTATTTTGTATTTTTGTATTACTTATTTAAGTATTTAGCTCTTTAGATTATTTTAATGCATATTCAGAATGTAGTAAATTCTATTTGGAAAAATCAATTAAAAAAAGAAAGAGCCAACATTAAAGTTACTATATTTTAAATCGCTTTAGGACTTTTAAACCTAAAACACTGTGACTAGATACTTTTGCACTTACTATATATTTACAACTTAAGAATGCTTTGCACCTAGATCTTACTTGTTGTATGTTTAGACGTTTGGATAATTGTGTGTCTTGAACTCATTTACTAGATGACTGAAACACTTGTACCAAGAACACATTTATTGATTCTATAAAATTATGAAATACCTTGTACCTAGATAACATATGTTTTATGCATAGATTCTTAATGCCTTTGTATCAAGAATTAACATAATTTATGCAGAGATATCTGGAATGTTTTGTAATTAAGATACAATTGCAGTATGTCTACCAAACCTGTATCTATTTACTGAATGTTTCCACCTTTGGTATGTCCTGTAACTTTATCATAGTCCTTATATTTCCTCCTACTTGTAGGTTGATCATACTATCTGTATGTCTAAATATCTAAAATACCTTATACATGTAATATACAATTCTTTTCTCCTGTAGTTTGCTCTTTCTTCTCTCATTTGTTTTTTCTCTCGGGACATCATTTTCCTTCAGATGTCTTCATTTGCAGTAATACAACAATAAAGAATGCACACTTATTTTTGTTCCTTGAATTTGATCATCTTTTTCAAATTTCAATTCAAAAACATTTCTAAATATAGTAGAATCTCTCATATCCAGAAGCCCTCATATTTGGAATCCCTCATATCCAGACATGATTTTGATGTGGATATTTGAACTGATTTGAAATTTCTGTTTTTCAGGAAATTTAATTTGGATAGTTGCTTATGCTTATTTCACCCTAATGGCTTGTATTGGTGCAAAAGTTGATAGGAATAAGAGGAAAGGAAGACAATGAGACACATATCTGCAACAAAATAGTGACGAGATGCATGATTGTGATGGAACCTGGACTGAAATTGAAAAAGCTATTGAAAAGGTTGTCAGTTTTATGGAAAGAAAGCCAGCATTCAGCTATGATGATTGCAATAACGTACACAGAGTGAAAAAGTCTCTTTCATTTAAAAAATTTCACAAATAAAAGCAAAACGAAATGTGAAAAAAGTTGAGAATGACATTAGAAGAGAAAGAATCATCATGCAACAGCGATTAAAAAATCCTCATTACATTATTTGTTTTGCATACATGGCAGACTTAATTTAATGAATTTTCATTAATATTTCATAATTTATTTCTTTTTCCTTAAAATCAGTAACATTATATTTCACTCACCATTAGCTTATTTTGTTTACTATAAAACATTGAAAATAAATGTTAAACCTGATTTCAGTTCTTTTATTTTAATCTAAATATAACCCCCTCATATCCAGACTTTGTAACCAATTCCTCATATCTAGAAGGGCTTCTTAGTCTGGATGTCAGGGATTCTACTATGTATAGATTTACATAGCAATGCTCATCTCCTCTCCAACTAACATGTGACAGTTTTTCTTGAGTTATATGGCACCAGTAGCAAGTAATAATCCCTGATGTGACGTTCAAAATTAAAGGGCTTAAACTTTCCAGCTATTGGTCAGTTGCTGGATGCAGTGGAGGGTGATAAATTAGTATGAAAGTAACAATGAAGTGTTTCGTTGATTCTAATCTCTGTAGGGTATTCACACCTTCAAAATGCCAACAGGCAAAAACATTTGATAATCATGTATAAAATAAAACCGTTTGTTTGCAAATCTTCACTAGTCAGATTAAAATAAAAAATATAGCGTTTTCTTTCAGATAAATCCGTGCTCTAAAAGTTTTATTTATAAATGATTCTAAAAAAGAAAAAAGCCAAGTACTGAAAGGCTTACAAGTTCATGCATAGCTCATTAAGAATTCAGTCTTGCATGACATAGTTCCTTTAACTACTGTCAGTAACAGACAAGCTCTCTTGACTCTCTTAATTTCGTGAAGGCTATATCCTGTACCTTATGACATCATACACAGTGGGTTCAGAAGTACAAAACAAATCCATGTTGTAGTAATGGTTTTTAATTCTTCCTTTCAGGCATGACCCCAAAGAACAGACAAAAGAAAGAGGATCAAAATTTCTGAGGTTTCATTCCAGATGTGCTGGTGGTATGGCATCACAAACCAAGCATTTAAATTTAGCACGTATCTTTAAAATTGAGGTTACCAAAGTATATGCTGGTATATAAGTTAGCTTTTTAAACATAAAAACATACCTAAAAATAACTAGTGACTGACTGATATACCAAACACTTGGTGACTGGTAGCTAACAAAGACAAAAATAAAGAATGTATAGCACCAAATGAAAGAGAGAATTGAGATGTTTGTGAGCTAATTCCAAGCAAGTGCTGCATGTTTTATGATTCTATTACTTACCTGCTTTCTGTTTTTACCTAGATAAATTCTAGTTTTAGTCCATCATTTAAAGTCTAAAATATAAATGGCATTCTATTTTGTAAACAACTTAATCATGCCAGGAATGTTAAAATAAACCAGTAAAGAATTATTTACAAATGATTCTAGAAAAAAGAAAAAGTACTAAAAAGCTTGTTTTAAATTATTTGCACTTCTGCAAGTAATTAGGTATGAGTCCATCCCCTCTCCTAGCTAGTAGGACATATATCAGGAAAAATCATTGTTATTCTCAAAAAAGAAAATATATAATGCAATTTTCACTCACTAAAAAGAATTATTCTTAAAATCCTAAATATGTTTCAGCTTTAAAGGGTTTTCTGATCAGGAGATTGGAGGTTTTGAGGAGCATGGAACCACCTGTGATTTGGGGTGGTAGCACCTGTTAGGGTCCCAGCTATGGGTAAATAGTGAATCCCCAAAAGCCATGAAAGTATAAAAATACATTTTTATAGTAAAAATATCAGCAATGCATTTTTATATAAAAAAATGTTACATATTTATAGCAGAATTACCAACAATAAATTTTATAGCAAAATGACCAACAATACATTTTATCTGTAGTTGAAGCCATAAAACTATTTCAAAATATTTAGATTTTAACATTAGATAACCCATAGAGGTTGATATGCTGCTAAATAAAATCAACTAACCAAACCACAGGTTCATAAGCCATAAAAAACAAATCAATCAATCAGTCCACAAATAATTCCTGAGGAATTAATTGGTTTTATTTTTAATCTGACATTATTTCTTATTACTTCAAATATTATATTTTTTGGATACACGTGTTTGGATAGACATCCCTGCTGTCTCTGAAACCTGCTGTAAGGGACATCTTCTTTGTTAAGACTCTTGACTCCACAGGCAGGTAGATGTAAATTTACACTGTTTAAAAAAACTGGCATGTCTTCACAAATATCAGTACATACTACAAGGGTAAGTCAAAAATTACCTGCATTTTCACCATAACATAGGTTTGTCACACAGCCTTTTGCTTAAGCATACTTATAGTTGCTACTACTGTGGTCATGTGCTAAAGGTTGAGCTTGATTGCACCAGTTTTCTTACTGCTGTTACAGTGTAAACATGGCCGCTCTGCTAGCAGTGTGTATCAAAGAGGAACAAAGAACAGTGATCTGATTTTTCTGATTAGAAGGTGTGTAAGGGACTGAAATTCATTGGTTTGGTTTATTTTGTTTTACGGCATATCAACCTCAATGGGTTATTTAATGCGGACAACATTTTTTTTGCTGGTAATATTTTGTTTTGTCAAAAATCTGTTTCTGTTAATTTTTTTTATCTCAAAAATGTACCGTCCTGGTTATGACAATAAACTACACCCACGTAATATATTTCCTTCAAAATTGTATTGCTGGTAATAATTTTTTTCAAAAAAGTATTACTGGTAATAATTAAATATTTGCCCATAGCTGGGACCCTAACAGGTGCTACCATTCAGGGTCAGTATGGGACTGGGAACACCAGCAATTAAGAGGTGGTTCTACACTCCTCAAAACCTCCTGATCAGAGGCCTTGCAGCGGGATGTAGTTTAATGTCTTACCCAGGATGTGGATGTAGTTTAACGTCTTATCCAGGACGAATCAGAGGATTTAACTCAATATTGGTGACAAGACACTACCATGTAGAAATGTGTATGTGTAGACTGAGAATTTTAGAAGTGGCCAGTAAAGCATGAAAAAGAAGGATACCCTTCAATCTCCACTACTGATGAGAAGATTCAGCAAGCACGAAACATGGTAATCGCAAACCAGCAAGTTATCATCGATTTTTGTAGCATGTTCTCTGTAGATTTAGATCACGTGGAGTGGTCATTTTTACACTGTAGCAAATTTCGATCACATGACCACAATATTACCAATTATAAGTACACATGAGCAGAAAGCAGTGTCCCTAACCTAAAGATCTGTTATAGTGAAAGTGCCGATAATATTTGACTTACCTTCGTAAAGTAGTTATAGCATTAAGAAACTTCTACATGTGTAAATATCAACTAACAACAGCCATTCAAAAGAGTAAATTAGATATGTTATTATGATAAAGTATTAAGAAATAGGAAAAAATGCCTCCCAAAATCTATGTAAATTATTAAAAAAAATAATTATTGCAATAAATTTGGCAACAAGGATGAGGACGATAGTCTGAACTATGTAAATAGTGTAAAAATAGAAAAATAGCATTAGAAAAAGAAAAAAAGACAAGAGTGTGGTACTGCTATAACGTGACAATCTTCCTATGCAGCAATAGATGTTAGACAATTACCTCACAGATAAAGAGGAAACTTGAGACAGTAGAGAAGTATTTTTACAGAAGAATGCTATGAATATCATGGACAGAACATATGCATAATGAAGAAGACATGAAGAGAATAGTGAAAACAATATAGTGAAAGCAACAGAGGAAGAGAGAAACAATAAGTAACATATTTAACAAGCTTGTGTAAATGAATGGCAGCAGATTTTTGCATTTTTATATTATTTTATATATTATTGTTGTATCATACCTAATTGGTATGTCCCCATTGACATAAATACAGTAGTAAATACTGTATGTTGGTCTGCAGTTGGAGATTCGTCTCCAGCTGTGCTGCTCAAACTCTCTACCTCCAAGGTAGAGGGGATCCCAAGATTAGGCTATGATGAAGGGCAGAGTCTTGTCTCCAGAAACAGCTACCCAACTACATTTTATATGGGGTCTTCGAGCAATTTTTGGCGGAGCCTTTGTTGATTGACATTACATTTGAATATTTGAAGAATATAGCTATTAGGAAAGCAAGTAAGAGGAAGGGATTTCCATGTACGAGATAAGAACCTATTGGAGTAGAAGAGATGGCTACATTTAACAGTTTTGGCAGTGAAAGAGTAGGACCAAGATGCCAACCTCGTAGTGTAGCGAAAGTAGCTCATCAGACCAGTTACTGTGAAAGTATTTGTAGAAAAGACCGAGGGAAGCCTCAGCACATCTTTGAGAATGTGACTGTAGATGAGATACCAGATCAAGTCCTAACACAGATATATATATATATATATATATATATATATATATATATATTTATATATATATATATATATATATATATATATATATATACAAATCAACAATTCGCCCTTGCATGGAGTATTGCTGCCATATATGGTCTGGAGCCCTTTCTGTTTGCCTCGGGGTTCTTGATAGGCTCCAGAGGCGGATATGCAATATAATTGGCCCTAATCTGGCATCTCGTCTACAGTCACTTTCTCACAGATGCGACGTTGCCTCTCTCTGTCTGTTTTACAAATACTTTCATGGCAATTGCTCCGAGGAGCAGCATTTGCTGGTTCCCAGACTTCATGAGTTCAAACGCCCTATGAGGCTGGCATCCTGCTTTTACCCCTTCACTGTCAAAACTCCTAAATGCAGCCGTCTCTTCTACTCCAATAGCTTCATACTTCACATCTCTTGCCTGTGGAACTCCCTTCCCTATTCCAGTTTCCCTGAGAGCTATAATCTCCAGCTATTCAAATGTAATGTCAATCAACATTTCCAGTTGCCTTGATCTATCCACTACCCTTCTCCTCATCCTTTCTTCTATCACTCCTATCTGATCTTGCTCCAAATTTTCTGTAACCCCTTGCGTCCTAGTGGCTTCCTGCCTTCCTTGGGGTGAAACACTTAAAAAAAATGAAAATAAAAAAATATATATATATATATATATATATTATAATAAAAAGAAAGAACAGTAAGATATATAATCTGGTGTTCTTATTGTTATTTTTACAAAACAGTGCTCAATGTAAATTTACAGAGCATAAATATTATTATTATTAACTGATTTAAAATAGGCTTTCTTTGCTACACAACAATGTTTCAAAAACCATGTTTCAAAAAACGAAGCTAAAAACTTCAAATTTAATTATATGATATATAATCAAAAGAGCTTTTAATTTTGATATGTACAATTATTGTACTTTGGACTTCTTTTGAAAATTTATTAATGACCTTTAAAAATTTTTGTGTCACACCTACAATCCATTCATGACACTCCAGTGTGCCATGACACACTGTTTGAAAATCACTGACAGAGACAGATATATGGCTTTAGCCATGTATACATATGAACATACACATATCCAATGACACATTCCCTAACAAATTTATGTACCCATACACACACAAGCAATGAAAATAAAAAGCATAATCCCTGAAAAAAAAATTATAATAGGAATGGAAATCTATTTGGCATCTTTTTCCTTATTTTGAGACTTCCAGAAAGTCCAACAATTGGAAAGTCATATCGGTCATAAGATGTAAAATGAATTAAAAAGTAAAAAAATAATTTTGCAAAAGGCAATTTGATATCAGATCAGTTTTCCATTTAGCCAGGCTTTTAATCTTTGATCAGCGCTTCCATTGGCTCAGTTCAATTCTTACCAAACGTTTCCTCACATTATTTTCCATCTTCTGTTCATTTTGATTGTTTTCTGGTTTAATGTTCTTTTTTTGTTTTGCACTTTTTTTCTCTTTGTCTATTGAATCATTTCTTCTTTTTTAGTTTCATCTTTCAGACATCTTTTTTGCTTCTTTGTTGCTTGAATTTTCTTCTTCCTGCTTTTCTTTCTTTTCTTATTCTATATTTTCTTATCTCTATCTTCTTTTCATTTTGAATGCTTTCTTTTTTAATTCTTATTCTTTGTCAAATTCTTTTCTTTTATTTCTTTTTTCTCCTTTTTATATTTCCTTCTTCTACTATTCCCTTTTCTTTAACTTTTTTGGTCATTCTAATTTATTTTTGTTTCTTTCATTTTCTTGCCCTCACTTTTATTCCTTCGTTATTTTTTCCTCTTCTTATTCTTGTCATTCTGATTTCACACAATCTCTCTCTCTCTTCTTTTTCTTTTTCTTTATTTTTTTTCATTCTAATTTCAGACTATCTCTTCTTTTTTTTACTTCTCTATTTCCTTTTCATTCTGATTTTACACAATCTCTCTCTTCTTTTTTTCTTGCTCGTCTATTTTCTTTTTA
>CAHIKZ030001112.1:800000-845000 GCA_903632075.3 Acanthosepion pharaonis
ATTATCACTAAAAAATTTTTT
Organism: Acanthosepion pharaonis; assembly: GCA_903632075.3. Lineage (NCBI taxonomy): Eukaryota > Metazoa > Mollusca > Cephalopoda > Sepiida > Sepiidae > Acanthosepion > Acanthosepion pharaonis. The sequence continues at coordinate 800,022 of CAHIKZ030001112.1, forward strand.
TAAATCTAAAAATATTTTTGGGTTTTAAAAAACCTGGAAAAGATTGATAAACTGTAAAAAAATAAATCCCTCACTCACTTTTATGAATTTACATTTATTTTTCACAAGAAAATTATTTGCAAGTAAACTGGATTATTTCTTAAATAATTTATATTAATTCAAGAAGTCATTCTCTCATTTTTATATCGTTCATTTTGCAAACATTGTTTCTGAAAATGTATGTCTAAAATATTTTTCGTATTACTTTTTTTTACATATTCAAATTTTCATTTTTATATTTTGAGCTTCAATTTAAGAAATTTTTTTCTAGGCTTCTAATTTAATCTTGCTAAATCTATTTTTAAAACTATTTTTTAAAAATTTTCATCACATTATAATTATTTCTTTTTTCTATCATGGCTCAAATCTATATAGATATATATCCTTACACACACACATAAACATGTGAATATATATATATATATATATATATATATATATATATATATTTAATTTTTCCTCACCTACCCTAACCATTATAATTTAAAGTACCTTCTCAATACTCAAACTTCTCAATCATATCCCATGTTTCACAGCCAGCCGTCATTTCCTGCTAAGAACTTTATTTTTCACAGAAGAATTTTGACCATTTTCTTGTTTCTTTTGTTCTACAGTTGCTGCTGCTGCTGATGATGATGATGAGGAGGAGAATGATGAGGAGGATGATGATCATTTGTACCTTGTGTCATCTCTTTCTGCCACTTGATGGCTCTGATGAGAAAGCAACAAATGTCTGGGGATGGGGTCTGCCTTTGATTGATAGAAAGCCTCACTTAATCATTCAGACCAGCAATACTAAGTTTGCTTCTCAAAGGAAGACGAACACAAAAGAGGTTTTGTAACCAAACGACAATCTCCACTCTCATCCTTTCATTCACTTTCTTTCTTTCTCTCTCTCTTATGTCTCACTCTTATTTTTTTCTTTCTTTTTGTTTTTTCTAGTCTTTATTCTTTAGTTCCTTCTCTTGTATTTCTTTGTCTTTTTCATTCATTTTTCTTTCTTTCTTTCTTATTTTCTTATACTTTTGTGCTCATTCCAGTTTCTATTTATTTATTTATTTATTTACTTATTTATTTATGATTACTTTCTGTCTCATTTTCATTTTTCCCTTTTTCTTTCTTTCTTTCTTTCTTATTCTCTTTTTTCCTATTTAATTTTCTTATGTGCTTTCCTTTCTTTCTTTCTTTCTTTCTTTCTTTCTTTTTTCTTTCCATCTCTCTTTCTTTCTTTCTTTCTTTCTTTCTTTCTTTCTTTCTTTCTTTCTCGACTCTGTTTCTTTCTCAACTCTTTCTTTCTTTCCTTCTTTCTTTCTTGACTCTTTCTTTCTTTCTTTCTTTCTCTCTTTCTTTCTTTCTTTCTTTCTTTCTTTACTCTTTCTTTCCATCTTTCTTTCTTTCTTTCTTTCTCAACTCTTTGTTTCTTTCCTTCTTTCTTTCTTTCTTTCTTCTTTCTTTCTTTCTCTTTCTTTCTTTCTTTCTTTCTTTCTTTCTTTCTTTCTTTACTCTTTCTTTCCATCTCTCTTTCTTTCTTTCTTTCTTTCTCGACTCTTTGTTTCTTTCTCAACTCTTTCTTTCTTTCCTTCTTTCTTTCTTGACTCTTTCTTTCTTTCTTTCTTTCTTTCTTTCTTTCACTTTTGAATCTTTCTCTCTTCCTTTCTTTTTTTCTCTTTTGACTCTTTCTTTCTTTCCTTCTTTCTTTCCTTCTTTCTAGCCTATTTATTTCATCTTATTTTTTCTTTCATTCCTATTTTGTTTTTCTCCTTTCTTACTTTCTTTGTTTATTATTTCATCTATCTACTTTTTTTCACTCTTTCTCATTTCCTTAATGTCCTTCTTTCCTTTCCTTTCATTTAATCTTTCTTCTTTTTTTATCTTTTTCTGCTTTCTTTTTTCCTAAACTATTTTTAAATTTTTTCCTCTGTCATTTTCCATAAGTCTAATATTTTCTATATTTTTTTCTCACCAATGCTCCTTCTGATCTGACCAAGTCAAAAGATTTCCGCCACTTAATGTCATCTCATGCGCTCAAAATATTGATATGTCTGACTTCTTCATCTCATGATTCTTCTGGACAGACAGAGCAAAAGCATGATACGAACTGATGCTACAATCTCAAAGAATGTTCATTGCTTGATCTCTCAGCTAAGGCTCAAAGTAATATAAGTAATATATGCCCCAGGGAAAAGCAGAAGGAATCAGGCAGTTTCAAGCTGAAGCTCTGCAAAATAGAAGCAAAACATTCAGCCTGAAAGTAAATTTTTACAGGTGTTCAGAAGAAAATATCCTCTTGGCATTTTTTGCTAGATTAGCCGTAGGAGGGGAAAAAAAAACTTTGTCAGACATGGTTATTTTGCAGAGAAAATCATGTCAGTCATTTTTCATGTTTCTTACCCATTCAACTTAGGTTTGCTTCTTTCAAAATTCATTTTTTCTTTCATGTTTTTTTTTTACAGTAATACTTTGAGGGCCTGCCTATCTTTGACGTGTGAACACTGTCTCAAGAAAGATTGTAACTTTAGTTATTCTTAATTTAGATTTATCCTGTTTTGTTTTATTCTTTTTTTTAAGAACAAAGTGAAGATCATTCAATCATATTGCAATAAGTTTTGGCCCTTTTAGACAGAATAGTAGCTGTTCTCATGATGGTGACATATTTATCATGAGATGCTAAAGGCTAATATTCAGAGGCTTGCCAGGCCAAAATGGACGTCAGTACACCCAATAGGTTTGAATTTAGTGTTTTAAACGGGCTATCTTCTAAGGCTAAAGGACTCACTATGCCCTGTTATTTAACCCATAGTGATCAAGAAGAAATGAATTCATACCTTTCTCAAAACAGGAACTATGATCTGGTATTCAAATCAGATTAGTGTTGGTATGTACCCTAAATCCAAAATTCAGCACGTAGAATTGGTAAATATTAAGGATCAGTTAAAACAAATTTAGTATAGGAGATAAGATAATTGAACATAGAATACACAGCTACTGATAGATATTGATAGTTTCACTCAATACCACAAGTTACTACAAAACCAATACATTAACCTGAAAACTCAAGTTGTATTCTTAAATAGCCTCATCAAGTCAAGAATTTCAGATTGATGTGATGCATACCACCAAACCCATTCAGAAATACCTAAACCATCAGCTGTATACAATGGCTTTCTCAGATTAATGTTTAACAATGACTTTGAGTACATGAAGCCTGTAGGTCTTAGTGAGGACAATCCTTCTTCAAACCTCATGGAATGGCGTTACAGAATCACAAACAAAGAACTGTATCAAATAACAGAAACCACACCATTTGAAGACCTTCAGCAGCAGTAATGACTGAAATGGATAGCATACTGATAAATATTGAAAAGAAAATAATGAAATAATGAAGATATTGAAATTCTACACTACTTCAAACAAAAGGTTAAGAAGGAAACTCTCATCAATTCTGGAAACAGCTACTGGACATGAGAAACCTATTTTCTTGAGATAATTATTTTAATAAAAATGTTTTATAAATTTCAACTGACAGTAGAACTGGCCTTTTGGTCAATGAGTGCCAAATTCTTCCTTATAAGGAAACAGTTAATATTACATTTACCTTTACCATGAGTATGAAGTGAGCATAACAGATTTTTAATTTTCTGATTTCATTTTTAATAATGATAACTGTTATTCTACCTGTTTATATAAGGCGAGCATTTAACTTTTTCATACTAAATTTTACCCAATACAAGGACTGAGAGCCATTCAAGGCAGAGGTTTGGGTCAAAATGATATGATGAATGAGGTTTGTAATATGAATGGAAAAGAAGATGGTGAGGAGTAAAGATTATGATGATAAGGAGGAAAAATAATGACTGATCCTTGATTTAAAGAGAACAAGTGTTCAGGGGAGTATTCATGTGGGAGTCTGTTTCATAATATGTCAAGTCTTGGGATATAGATGCCTGAGTGTAACTTTCTTATTATATTGGAATGCGGTTGGTATGGAAAAGAAAATGCCTCATCATTTTTTTTTTTCAGTCTATATTTCTGAGATGAGGTATTATATACACTATTTACATTGTTCGAACTATCATCCTCATCTTCGTTGCCATATTTATCACAATGTTTCAGCTGTTGTATGCTCCAGCCTTCTTCAAGTGGTTGGAATGTTGAACTGACCCCTTTATTTTGCTCACTGGGGTAGACTGTTCTAGTTTCACATGCCATGTCTAATGGATGTCAGTTATCTGTTATTTCCTGTTAATTTCCCTCTCCAATTTCTCCACCACCTTAGCCAGGTATTGAACTCACACTCTTTTGGGTCCTGTCACTGGATCTAACTAATGCCTTTATCCACTGTGCTATGTGTCCTCTGGCTGAATCGTTGTGACAAATATGGCAACAAAGATGAGGACAATAGTATGAACAATGTAAATAGGGTACATTTCTTTTTGTGGGATTTTAAAAAAATCTGAGAGGCAAATTTGTAAGACTGCAGACATTAGGGAATTCAATTTTTGAAAGAAGAAAAGCCTAATTTCCACAGAAAAAAGTTATTAATATTTGAACCCTTATAAAAACTAAGGACATGCATGCTGATTTTTAAGGGAGACACTTAAAAGCCTACTATGCTAAATAAAAATAAAAAAATAACCACAACATGAACAAAGATCAAATATTTTTTAAAGTGATTATTAAATGCATGAAAGATTTTAAATTAATTAACAATAATAAATAAATTCAAGTTTATCTGGGAAGAACATCTTTTAGGATTTGTGATTGTCTTAGCTACAAAAATAAAAGTATGTGTTTCTACAGAAACGCCCTTCTCTATTTTTTTTTTCATATTGCTATTAATTATTCTCTGCATTCAATCAAGTGTGTTGCATCTGTGATTTTCATTGAGTACACCTTCTCCTTTAGCATACCCCACAAAAAGAAATCAATTCTTTCTTCTTTTGACAAAACCATGTTTAATCTGTGGAGGTGAAAAATATAGTTAATGAGATTTCCTATGTGTCCAGACCTTAGGAACACCCTGTTGAAGAATAACATGACAAAAGTACAAAGGGAAATGAAATTACAGTTATACATCTGTCTGCCAAGGTATCTAAACTATCCCTGTTGAAGACGTTGCTCAGGCATATTTATATTTGTTCAACATCTAGATAGCCCACCTGTGGTTTATACCACAACTATATGGAGTGGATGTTAGTTGCAGTTTCTGGAAGAGAATGCATAATCTAGAATGATCAACAGTTTGCAAAAGTCCAGTATGCTCAACCCTCAGCCACGATGACTTGTAACTTCATGCTAACACCATTGATGGCTTCTAAACAATTCTACCTTCTCAGCTTCACTCACAAGACATGGGTAAACCTAAAGTATGATTTTCAGACACTTTCCAATTGTGACACATGCTGGTTTCATTTGGTTTGTTTTGTTTTATGGCATATCAACACCTCAATGGGTTATTTATTGCCGACAAGATTTTTATTGCTAGTAATATTTTTCTTCAAAAATGTATTGTTGGGAATATATTTTTCCTTCAAAAATGTATTACAGGTAATTTTTTTTTCAAAAATGTATTGCTGATAATATTTATTTCAAAAATATGTTGCTGGTAATAATATTTCTTCAAAAATGTATTGCTGGTAATAATTTTTTACAAAAATGTATTGGTAGTATTAAAACCCATTTTTACACCTTCATAGTGTTTTGACCTCAGTTTGGGGTTAACTATTTGCCCATAGCTGGGACCCTAACACCAGCAATTAAGAGGTGGTTCCACACTCCTCAAAACTCCCTGATCAGAGGCCTTGCTGTTGGACGTACTTTATCGTCTTACCCAGGACACGACACATGCTGGAACCACCTCCTTGGCCCAAAACATCAAGAAGTTACCTCCCTGATAAATCTTGATAAACATGTTGAGATTTGAACCCAGGTTTCATGGTTAGAAAGTGAACATTCTAAACGTTTGAAATAAGAAAAAAAAAGGCAATGAATTGTTATCTGATATCTGTCTTCATATATGGTAGTGAATGTTGGACAATCTCCTCAAAGATGAAGAAGAGTCTTGAAGCAACAGAAAGCATCAGGAATTTCTAGGGCACATAATAAGGAAAGAAGGCTTGGAAAATGTAATACTCACAGGACAGATTGAAGGCAAGAGGGATAGATGAAAATAATGCGTAACATACCTAGTAAATGGCTAGTAGAACAAGGTTTAGGAGAAATAACAAGAAGACAACATTTATTAAGAGTTATGCAGGATAGAAAATTGTGGAGAGCCATGATTGTCTATGTTCTGAAGGGACATGGCACATAAAAAAGATGTATATATACTTATTTTATTTGATTCTGTTTTCTGCATTAGTAATGTATCTGCTCTTTCCCGTCTTTAATTATTTTGGTATATCAACTGTGAAAAATTAGCAAATAAAAGAAAATTTGAAAATGAATATTAAGTGAAAGTAATTAAATGAATATGTAAGTAATTTAGCAACTAGTTACTGGACAATTAGTTAATTAACAGCAAAATAAGTCAAGTGCAGTCTTGATAATTGGTAAAAAATTATAAGTTTATTTTTCAAATTGGGCACAAAAGAAGTACCTTCTAATGATACTTGTTCCACTTAGACTCATCTGTGAAAAATCCTATTGTAGAGCACTCAGTGAGAATTAAACTCACTTCAATAGTAAATGTCTTAGATTAGCTTGTTAACCATAATTCCTAAGCAAGCAGCCAATCAGATATTTGTATTAATTTTTTGTTCTTATGTATTCAGTTACTAGTGTTCAGTTCATTGAAATACATTTGACTTGCAATTTCTTCTTCAGAGAAAGAGAGAGAGAGAAAAATTCTCACCAATGGTAACGAAAATAAAATCCCCAAAAATGTTAATTTTTTAAAATAAATGCAACCTGTACAGATTTTTATCTGAAATTCTGACTCAAAGTTTTCCACATTTTATATGCATAAATAAATTTTCTATGCATAAATTTGTCCACTGGAAGAAATCCCAAGAGGAAGACTTTTGAAAACTGGGAACTCTTGCAATGAGTTCAATGGAAAAAGAAAATGGCAAATATTCAGAAAAATGCCTATTCATGAGAACTGGTAAAATAAAAGCATTAGTAATAATTATTAGCTTGTTGTATATAGTCAGCACATGATGACAAATTCACTGGCATCAATTGTTGAGCAATAAGTAACAAGATCTTTTCAAAATAACCTGTGATGACAAAAGCAATTTATTTGATTCTTATATCAAAATGTTTATGAAATTATTTTTGATGTTTGTAGGACATGAAATAGCAACTAAATTTGTGAAATAGTTATTTTTTTTATTCATCCGTAAACCAAGAATATATATGTAGTTTTGATGGTTAAAGTCATATAATCATTTTCAATGGAATAAATAGACAAAAGATATCCATGATTACCTACATGAGATGATTGCTATTATAATGTTCCATGAGATTTTTTTAATCAATTCACCTCAAGCAAGGTGATAATGCCACTAAGATGCAAGGTGCTACTTTGGAGTGAAAGATAATGAAGACTTTAGAAAGAACCAGAAACCCAATCCTAAACAGAAAAAAGTGTTAAATCTCTACTCTTGTTTAAAAAATCGAGGAGAAGTGTGAAATGGACAATAGGCTTGATTGCTTTGTTTTGTTTTATGGCATATCAACACCTCAAGGGGTTATTTAATGCCAACAAGATTTTTATTGCTGATAGTATATTATTTTCAAAAATGTGTTGTTGGTAATTTTTTTTACAAAAACATATTGATGGTATTAAAACCTATTTTTGCACTTTCACAGTGATTTGACCTCAGTTTGGGGATTAACTATTTCCCCATAGCTGGCACCCTAACTGGTGCTACCACCCCAGTTCAGTGTGGTCTTGGAAGCACCAGCAATTAAGAGATGGTTCCATGCTCCTCAAAGCCCCTGATCAGAGGCCTTGCTGTTGGATGCAGCATATTGTCTTACCCAGGATGCCGATATAGTCTATCATCATACCCAGGATGGGGACAATAGGTAAGCCTAACTATTCTTATTGAAGGAGAAAAAAATACTGAATAAAATTTCAAAGTTTATGTGGAGATTTTAAGAGTGTAGAGTTGAAGTAAACTTTAAAATGAACTGGAAACCCAGTCCTGAACAAAGGATAAACCTCTACTCCTGTTCAAAAAATTGGGAAGGAGTGTAAACTGGAAGATAGTCAAACCTATTTACTTCAAATCATGGGATATTGTTATATAACCTAATCCTGCTTTATAAAGAGCATCCCAAAAGTCACCTGGGTTTTCAAAAATGTTATACACCATATTTTTCATAATTTTTTTTCTTTTTTTTTAGAACTCAGATTAACATAGATAAAATTATTCCTGAAAAAATTCACAAATGAACAAGGAACCAAAATCTTGAAATTTTATTTTGGATTTAAGCAAACTTTTTCCTTACTAGATAACTTCATGAAATTCTGAAATTTTATGAGAAAACTTTCTTCTGATCTGATGCATCTTAATTATCTTTTTTGTGGGGAATACCTTAAGTAGAGGCTATGCATCAATAAACTGCAGACAACTCAAGGGCTGCAACCTGAGTTATTAAACACTGTTATGGAGAAAGATATAGAAAGGACACATCTCTGTGATGTAAAAAAATGGAAGATATTGATGTATAATTTGTTATAATTAAAAGTGAATACATTTCTCTTGTTTGAATTTTCATTCTGAACGTAATCATTTTTGAATAATAAAAATAGAGTTGAAATTGATGGATTTGAAAATGATTTCTGGGACACCCTGGACTTTTTCATAACTCATGTCTGGTGAGTTCCTTGATGATGCTGTTTGCTTAGTAATGTTTTCTAACAAACCTCTGAGGCCTTCTAAGAACAGAAGTATTTAAATGGAGAGTCCAGAAGCAAGGACAGTAACTCTTTTTTTTTTTTACTGAAAGGAAATCATTATACTCATGTGCCTTCTATTTACTAATTATATGATTTCTGAAGTCAGTTACTTGCACTGGATTTTACTTAGGGGTCTCACAGTAGAGTGGGGTGAATATGTATGCACTAAACATTTTCAGATCTTTATTTGTAAATAATTTTTAAATCTATGCAATATTGTCACCCCACTTCAAAATGATTCCCTATTTTTGGTTGGTGAAGCAGAAACCACATCACTTGAGGACTTTCAACAGCAACAGTATCTAAAATGGATATCACTCAAAGAGAAAATAATGACGTAATGAAGATGTTGACATTCCACACTAGTTTAAATGAAAGATTAGGAAATAAAAACTCATCAATACTGGAAAGGGCAATTGCAGCTACTAAACTTGAGAAAACTGGACTTGAGAAAACTATTTTCCTGAAAAATTGATTTAAGAAAAAGATTTTATAAATTTCAACCAACCAACAGTAGTACTGGCTGCTTGATCAATGAATATCAAATGTTTCCTTATAAGGAAACGGTTAATATTATCATTATCATTATCAAGTCAAACCAAATGGATTCGTTATAATAATTAAGAAGAATTTATAAGCTTATTTCCCAAATTGGAAGTAGCTTCATCTAGGAAAAAAACAATTGTAGGGCACTCAGTGAGAATTAAACTCACTTCAATAGTAAATACCTTAGATTAGTTTGTTAATCATAATATGATGCATCTTGGGTAAGAAAATAAACTGCATTCAGCAGTAGCGCCTCTGATTGGGTGGTTTTGAGGAGCATGGATCCACCTCTTGGTTGCTGGTGTTCCAAGGTTCACCCTGACCTGGGGTGGTGGCACCTGTTGGGGTCCTAGCTGTGGGCAGATGGTTAACCCCCAAACTGGGGATGAAGTATTATGAAATTATAAAAATGGTTTTACATACAAGTGATGCATTTATATGGAAAATTATTGCTAGCAATGCATTTTTGAAAAAAAATATTACCAGCAATAAAAATCTTGTTGGCATTAAATAACCCATTGAGGTTGATATACCACAAAATAAACCAATCCAAACCAAACCAAACCTAACCATAATTCCTCAGCAAGCAGCCAATCAGATATTTGCATTATTTTTTTGTTCTTCCATATTCAGCTACTAGTGTTCAATTCACTTAAGTAAATTTGACTTGCAATTTCTTCTTCATGGGAAGATTTAAAATCCTGTTCTACTCAGAGACCAAGAGTTGAGACAAACAGAGAGAAAAAAAAATTCTCACTAATGATAACAAAAATAAAATCCCCAAAAATGTTAATTTTTTAAAATAAATGCCACCTGTACAGATTTTTATCTGGAATTCTGACTCAAAAGTTTTCCGCATTTTATATGAATAAATAAATTTTCTTGACTTGAGAAACCTGTTTTCCTAAAGAATTCTCTGAAAGGAAAGATTTTATAAATTTTTACTGACAGGAGTACTGGCTGCACGGTCAATGAATGCTGAATGTTTCCTTATGATTATCTAATCAGATCAAATGCATTCAGCTCTGAGAACTTGCCCACTGAAACAAGAGATGGATGTAAATAATGTATAACCAGTTTATTAATTTTGTAAAGTTCTTCTCGAATATTTGAGCACTAAAAAAGACATTATTTTCTTATAAACATTTAATACTTTCCTTTTTTAACTTTATAACATAAGTGTTTAGTTGCTATTTGCAAAGTAGGTTTACGTTTTTATCTAAATACAGAAAATACCTTTCCATGATTTCTTTTATATTCCAAGTTATTTCAAGATGATCATGGCTATCCACGACTTTCTGCCTTTTGTTAACATAAGTAATTTTTTACCATTGACCATCCAATTCTCTTCCTGTTTTGCCATCTATTTGCACCAACGTGTTAATTAGGCTACTTACTGTTTCATCTTACTTCTCTTGTCTTTAATATATCTTGTGAATGTTAAATTCTCCAGGCCATCTTTTCTCACTATGCATCCAGAAATTTCAAATATCTCTTTCTAATTGTAGTATAAATTTCCTTCTTTCTTTTTATGCACCATGTCCTTTCAGGACTTAGCTCCTCCCCTCTGCTACCTCCCCCAGACCACATTCTATCATTCACCTGCTCAAGCCCGCCAGGTATGTCATGCATTGTTTTCCCTTGTCTCTCTTTCTTTCTATTTGACCCATGTGTATCAGATTCTCCAGGCTCTCCTTCCTCATTATGTATACCAGGCACTTCAGCTGCCTCTTCTTTATATTAACTATAAGTCTCCTCCTTGTTTGCATCCTCTCTAAGACCTCATCATTGCTGACATGCTCGGTCCATGATATCCTTAGCATCCTTCTGTAGAAGCACATCTCTATTGCTTAGAGTCTCTTCTTTATCGTTGAGGAAATCATCCAACATTTGCTGCTGTAATGAAGGATAGATGTCACGTAACAGTTCAGTATTCTTTTCTTAGTTACCAAAGAAATCCTCCTGTCTTGCAATACTCTGCCCAGCTTTTGGAATGTGTCCTTGGCTATCTCAATACTTCACTTGTCCTATCTGTTGCATTTTTAGCATTTGTTAATAGAAGCACATCTCTGTGACTTCAAGTTTCTTCCTCATCTCTGTGAAAATTATTCCACATTTAAAAGTTCAACACTCTTTTCTGAATTTCTAACAGTATTTTCCTATGCCTTAACAATTTGCATAGATTCTGAAAGACACCTTTCACTCTTCCTACATATTCCCAGAAATTTTGGTTATCTTTTTCAGATTCTAAGTGTCTGTTTTCTTTCCATTTTCTTTAAAATTTCCTCATTGCACACATGCTTTGCCCATGGTATTCTCAGCAATCTTCTGTCGAATTACATCTGAAGTTTCTTTATGGGAAAATTATCCAGTAATTCACTACCATACAGGAGAATTGATATTACATAGCTGTTCAGCATTATTTTCTTTGTTTCTAATGAAATCTTCTTTTTTTAGTCTCTATTAAAACTTTAACTAAATATTGTTATAATGTCTGTCAGTTACGTGTCATACATGATACATTCTTGGGTGACCATGTCTCTTTTGATTCATAACTGATTAGGCAGAAGATTTTCTCACAGTAGGATGTTGTTTCTTACTGCAGTAGACTGGTTGCCAACCAAGGCTATAGGACTCTGTCAGTCCTGTTATTCAATCCATATCTGGGAAGAAACGAAATGGATTCATACCTTTCTCAGGAGTATTTGCACTTAAATAAATGTAACAAATCTGACCTGAATTGGAACTCAGCTCTCTGATTTTTCATTCCAAACCATTAGCCATAACACCATACCAAATGTTGTTGTAATGAACATTGTTAAAATAAATATTGTGCAAAGTTTAACAAACACACATGCAAACAAATGGTGTGTCAAGAGGATAACTTTTTTCTTGACAATTTATTGGTTAAGTTTGGTTTGGTTTGGTTTGTTTTATGGCATATCAACCAATTGGGTCAGTTAATGCCAAAATTTTATTTTCTTGGGAGCATTAGCAATTTCTTTTACAAAAAAGTGTATTGCTGGTAATCTTTTTTTCTTTTATAAAATATATTGCTGTTAATTTTTTTTTGTGGCAAAAATATATTGCTCATAATATTTTTTTAACTTACAGAAATGTATTGCTGGCAATTTTTATTACAATGAAAATATATTTCTGGTATTTTCACAATAAAAATGTATACTTTTATTGTGTTTTGACTGCAGTTTGGTGGATTAACTATTTGCCCATGGCTGGGATCCTAACAGGTGCTGGGATGGACCTGGGAAAAAAAGCAATTAAGAGGTGGTGACATGCTTTTCAGAACCCTTGCCTTGGTTGCAATGGATAAATTGTCTTCTAAATTATGCAAAAATGAAAATAACAATAACATCTCATTTTAACAGATATCTCAATCCATAAAAGGCAGGATGTGTGTGTGTGTGTGTAACGAATGCACGGCCACAATTTTCGATGGATTTACACCAAAATTTACATGCACATGCTCCAAGTTAGCAGAAAGGTCAAGACTGACTTTGCATTTCCCAACTCCCATCAATAGTGGAAATAATCGATTTTTTCATGCTTCTACGGCAGTTTTCATGTAGTTAGCAGCAATTTTCTACTGGCCAGAGTGAGAGCCTATAGCTGGCTGCCATGAATAGGCAGGAAGATTCTATTGGCCAGCGTGAGAGCCAACAGCTGACTGACACGAATTTTAACTAGCATGCAAAAAAAATCGATAGCTGTATTCGTCACAAGTGAGAAAAATTTAAATCTGCATGGCACTTTACTCCAATTGGCTCATTCGATTGCTGAAACTCAACGTTGATTCTGATTCCGCAGAACTGGGTTGGGTGTGAAAAACTATTTGTTGTTAACATTCTTTTTTCATTCGGTTTTTCCAGTTACGAGTCCTTTTTTAAAGCTGATCGTTTTGTGTTCATTTTGTTTAGTTCTTTTTTTGTAACAGATTTAATGTTTATTATAGAGCTTAAAATAAAATTTGCAGTGTGAGATAAGCAAGAAGTAAGGCATGTAGCAACATCAGCACGGCAAAGGGCACTCTTTTAAAGACATGGAAGGGCAAAAATATTTTAAGTCAAGTGATAGTGATTGCTGTATAAATCATAAGATTTTTGAATCAAGCACGGGCAATGCCGCGCCATGCTGCTAGTATTTACTAAAATGGCACAAAAATATCTTGAAATACTAACGTGTAAATTTATTCAATAAATTTGCTTTAACGATGGCCTCCAGATGACTTCAGAATCTCCTTCAACTCTCCTGGATGGTCTCCTTGTTTAAGTTGGTGAATGCCACCATAATCCTTGCTTTCATTTCATCTTGGGTGTTACAAGGAGTTTTGTTGGTCTCTCGCCCAACTGTGCCCCACATATAATAATCAAGGGAATTGCAGTCTGGGGAGTTAGGTGGCCAGATGTAAGGGGTGATATAGTTGCAGAAATTGTCTGACAGCCATGACTGGGTTCTCCTGCTTGTGTGACATGGTGCAGGGTCCTGTTGCCAGATATAGATTCTTCCAGCAGCCACCTATTTGACCCAGGGCAGCACTACCACCTCAATGCACTTGATGTAGACCTCCCGCCCCCATGTTGAGTCTAAGGCCTTCTCCAACAAATTTGGGAGTTCTTTTCTTATCAGAATGATCAGAGTGAATTTTCCAAGGTGCAATACCATCATAATCACCATAAGACTCTTCAAACTGTTTCCAAATCCTCTATACTCTTCTTAGATTAACACCAAAACACTCTAAAGTCTTTACATTGGAGGTTACAGCATGAATTGCCAAGCAGTACAGCATGCCGTTTCCAAAATTCTGGTGGAGTGAATTGTGTCATTGTGTTCTTTTTCTCAAAGATGGTACCCAACTGATCCTACTATACTTTGCAGTTGATAAAATAAAATGAAAATGCATATGCATGAAATTAAAAATATAAAATGATGACAATGTAATTTTGGAAAATATATTTGTTAAAATGAGATCTTTGTGTTATTTTCATTTTTGTGTAATTTAAATGACAATTTATCCATCACACCCATTAGATAGATATAAACAGATTGATAAATAGATAGAATGAAGCATAGATAGATTGATATGAACATATCTATCTATCTATCTATCTATCTATCTATCTCTCTCTCTCTCTCTCTCTATATATATATATATATATATGTAAACAAGTTTGATTAAAAAGAACTAACAAGGTCTGTCTGTTTAATTTTTTCTTGTATTTTTCCAATTTTCAAATAAGCTGTTGTGTGTTACGATCAAAATTGTGTATAATGTTTCCAAAGTTAATGTTGTGTTATTGTTTTTTTTAATTATTTTGAACAGATAGTTACATTTATGCTCATGTACCATCACGTCAAGCCATTAGGACCAGAGTGACACCACATGCATTTTAGCCATAGCAACAGCCATGTTTTTAGTGTTTAGGGCTGATTTTGAATTCATTGTTTTCTTTCTCCTAGACTCGTTGCTACCTCAAGGCAAAAGAGCCCAGTTACCCCTACTATTTAACCCATAGCTAGGGGAAAAGAAAAGTGAACATAACAAAGTTGGCTGGAATTCAAACTATTTGTGTTGTTAATTCTTGGGTAAATAGAAAGTCCTGTTTCATATGTTTGATTTTATCAAAATTCTTAAAGTTGCTTTTTAAAACAATAAAATTTGTTAAGACAGTGTACAGTAATATCAGTGTCAAAAGAAAAACTGTACTTTTAACACACCATATTTTTGCAGGTATGTTTGTTAAACTTTGCCAGATATTATGATGGAGAACATATGAAATTCCAAAGAATGTCTCAAAATTGGACCAACCATCAAATAACAAACTAGACTGAAGTAGAAAGCTGTATTTTGACTGGTCTAAAATTTGATATAAAACTTCTACATTATTTACAGCCAATCAGCTAACAAGAAAAACTGAAATATAGAGAATAAATATCACCCCAACAACGATGTGTACCAAAGTCAATATTACAAATTCATACATGTTTTTTTCGTATTATTTATTTATTTTTTGCTTTATCTGTTTTGATTTATGATGCTTGGGAGAGAGATAATAAAATATGGGAAACAAGAAACAATATAACTAAGTGTGGTGTGTCTATTATTATACAGAGTTTGGCAGAATTACCGCCCATGTTTTAAAGTTAGACAAAAAGATCAATGTTGGCCTCTATTCAACATATTCTTTTGTAGATGTTTTCTAAAGTTTTCTATCACCTGGAAGTTCAAATGCTTCAAGGCCCTGAAATTGAATCTGTGGCCCTGAAATTGAATCTGTGGCCCTGAAATTGAATCTGTGGCCCTGAAATTGAATCTGTGGGCCTGAAATTTTCAACCCATACCAGTATCAATGTTCTATCCAAAAGAACATAATTCCGACATAACATGAAATAAGCACAAATAGCTCTCAGTGTTGCAATTACAGATTCACCAGTCTTAAAAAAAGAAACATTTCAACAGCAAATGCAGTGTGCATTGGTTCAAGTATTAATGTTAACTGATGGTATTACAAAAAATGGTAAGACATTAGCTAGATGACGACACTATTGACACTTTCCTAAGTTCACTAGCACCCTAGAGGTGACAGTTTAAAATGTGGGAGATATTTTGACTGCACCCTGTATATGTATATGTAAAAATGTATATATTTCTAGTTGCTTGATTCAAGTAAAAGGCAAGCATATATGTAAGGCTATATGTGTAGTTATTTCAGTTTTACTAGAAATAGTTTTTTTTTTTAACTATTTTTCATCAAATTCAAGGCCCAAGAACCATTCAAGGTTATTAAATGACATTGTTGTAATTGGTTGATTGATCTGTATTTTTATGGCTTATCAACCCTTTGTGAGTTATTTAAAGCTGAAACATATTTGGGATTGTAAGAATAATTATTTTTTTGTAAGTAACTAATGCATTAAAAAATTTTGGGAAGATAATAATTTTTCCAATTTTTAACCATTAGCTGGTGGGGGAAGAGATGAATTTCAAACACTTTCCAAGGGTATTTCCATAAAATTCAATATGACTGGAATTCAAACACATCTCTCTGATTTCAAGGATTTTGTAAGGATATATGAGGGAGCAATAGGTGCATATTATGAGGATATGTAGGATAGATAACAGTTGAGCCAAGACCTAAAGAGGTTAAGATTTTAATGATTGGAGAAGCATTCTCTTTGAGGTCTGTTCCATATTGTATCAGTTCTGAGAAAGAAGCTATCTGAGTGAAACTTCCTTCTTAGTATGAGAATGTAAAGGGAATGGGGATGAGTCAACTCAGTATATGTGTTCTGGCAGATCTTAGCTGCGAAGGTCTAGACTGGTGGACAGTAGTTTGTTGAACAACTAACATAGAAATCGTGGATAGAGGCTTTTAGGGGGGCAAACAATATATCTCCCACAACATATTCATTCTCATCTTACCTGGATCTCCTGAAAAATTTATTTGGGTTGAGCTCTCTGGGGAGGAAGTGTGAGTTTGTAAAGAGTGACTGTTACTGCTAATAATGCAAGACTCTTCGGTAAATCAAATCGAGTTCTCTCAGTCACTGTGTGTTTATCTAAAAATAAATACGCTTAAATTCACCTTCATCACTACCGTGCATCAAAACACAACTGCAAAGTAGAAAAGCTACTAAAATGCAAGAGGTTACCGAATGTGAAAGAATATGTGAAAAAGAAAACATTAAGAAGAGTGAACAATAAAAGAACAGTAATGGGGGTTAAATATATATCATGCTTGGTTAATGGGATTCTAATAATATTGTCTCACATCTGGAATATCACCAGATAATGGGTGAACTGTGGGAGAAAAGCATATTCTCCTAGTTTAGATTTTCCACATTATTGGCATTACCATATCCATGATATAATAACACCTAATTTCACAGATGGAATGGAATAGCTAAGAGAAAAGGAATGACAGACATACTTTATTATCAATGAGACATAATGATACTAAGTCATACACAAAATAATATATATATTTATACTTGTGTCCTACACAGAGAAACTATAACACATGTCAACGCAAGCAGTGTGGAAAACAAATGAAAAAATAGGGTCTTATTTTTAATAATTCCCAACAAGAATTGGAACTTCTGGAGATTCATCTGTGTTTCAAGAGAAATGATATTCATGATTTCAGATTTGAGTGGGTCAGATTTATCTGTTATGTCACTAGTGAGGGCATATTCTGCAAACAGAAATACAGTAAGTCATTTTTTTTTAAAATTGAGAACAGTGAGCTGGTGATAGTTTCTATATCTGGTGAAGATATATTTCTATAGGAAAACCGTGCCATGGGCTTGTAAACTGCACCATGTGGCAGAACAACTTGCATGTCTTGTCTACAGACTGATGAAATGCCATTGTTGTCACTCTATAAAGTGACCCACATGATTTCATCTTGACCAAATGGATAGAAATGCCTTTTGTATCTCTACAAACAGAAATTAAGAAAACAGAAGATCATTACATTTAAATTTTTGAAAATCAAAGTTGACTTGGAAGTAAGAAGGTAGAAGAAAGTTCCACAAGTGAGAAGTGCAAGAGAAGAAACCATCAGCATAGAACTTATGGTTATATCTAGCCATTTCAATGGTAAAATGATGAGACCTTGCCACCAATCTAGTACTGTACTTACATTCATAAATACAAGGTACCAAAGAAAAAAGCTCATCAGTACAATTACTATGACAATACATATAGAAAAGTCAGAGGAAAGCTATGTTATGGTGCTAGAAAACTCACTGAATCCAAGATGCCAGATCAGTACCAATAACTTTGCAGAGTCTTCTCTGTAGTTTATCAAATTACTCTAAATACATAGCAGAAGCACCAGGCAAGATATGGCAGCAACATTCAATGCATGGGTGAATGGTTGACATATAAATATAGATTATGATATAAAAGTTCTAGAATGATACAGTAAATAAACTTTTCAGCAGTGTATTATAGAACTGAACTGCTAGATTATCCACAAAGATGATTTAATTATAGCAACAAACAGAAGTTTGCATAGAACCAGCAACACTTTTCAAAAGTATTGATAAAATCCACAGGGGTAGATTTTTCTAATTCCACATGCCATGCCTTTTTTGGATATCTCAGTTTCAAAATTTCAGTTAATTCCCTATAGTAACTCAACTCAAGTTTTTGTTCCATGAATATATCAATAACGATGAGAACAACAGTCCAAATGATGTAAATAACATAAATAGTTTTCATTAAGTTTTAATTCAGTATTTTTATTCTTCCTGACTGAATATCACTCAAAGCAGCACTGCCTAGTTTGCAAAAGTTTTATAGAAATTGAAAGCAAAAAGGACATTTATATTTATAATCAAAATTTTTAAGGCATATAATGAGGAAAGTAGGCTTGGAGAGTTTGATACTCACAGAACAGTTTGAAGTTAGGTTGGACAGGGGAAAACAACTCATAACCTACCTAGTGAACTTCAGTAAATGTATGGCAGATCAAGGTTTATGAGAGAGAGCAAAAAGAGAGAATTTACTAAGAGCTACAAAGGACAGGAAGTTGTGGAGAACCATGATCGCACATACAAGAAGAAGAAAATAGCTCATGTCCTTTGAAAGCACATTAGCACAGAGTCAAGGAATTCCACTTTCCATTCCAATGTCTGCACACACACACACACACACACACACACACACACATATATATATCTATATATATTTACATATATATATCTATATATATTTATATATATATATATATATATATATATATATATATAGAGAGAGAGAGAGAGAGAGAGAGAGTGTGTCCCTAAAGTCTGAACACATAGGCAAAATGCATATTTTCAAGAAATAAAATTTTCGACAATATTTTATTGAATTGGAATCTTACCAAATAGCATCATTTGTGATACAAACGTTGATTCACGTTGCAAGATTCACATGAACTCGATGCAACAACTCCATATTGCTGTCAACTGTACAACTTTCATCTGTGATTTTTATTGAATACAGCTTTTCCTTTACCATACCACAGGAAAAGAAGTCAATTGTTTAATCTGGGAAGGTAAAAAATATAGTTAATGAGTTTTCCTATGTATGTATGTGTATGTTTCTAAAATACATTTATCCATGATCATTAATGATTAATAAAAATACTATGGATATAAATAAGAAAATATATATAAATAAATAAATCTATTATGCAAAGAAACAATTAGATATATTATATAAAGTATATAAAATAAGCAATAGCCCCACACTTTTATCATTTAAATAAACTTTATATAAAGTTTAACAGGATATGAAGAGATTTAAAAAAAAAAAGTTAGTTGGATTTATATTTTTTTTATTTTGAATAGATATTTTTTACATATAAATTGAAATCTTTAAGTAGTTTCTGAATATTTTTAAATATTTATTGAATGTTCTTAGCCAAACTTTTTTAAATATAAATTATAACCGGTTTTTTAAGTTGAATACATATGTGTGAAAATCTTAACCAAGGAAGGATCCAGACAGATTTCTGAATTTACACTGAAAATCTTTTTTCAAATGTATTTTCAATTGTCAATTTCATGTAACAATTTTTGTCTACAATCCGTATATCAATTTCAGTCATCACAGGTGTTAATACAACTGAGATGACATACCATTTCCTTTCCCCTTTTCCTACTCAATGATAACTTAATATCTTTCTTTCCCCTACACTCTATATGAAATCACTAATCTTAGTTTTTAAACCTAGAGTAAAAGTTTTCCATTTTCATTTAGTTTACAGGTCTGAAGATTTGAAGCCATTTTTTATAGACCTCAATGAAATAAAATTTCACCTATGGATTTTTTAAGTGTTTGTTTTTCATTATACAACAATTTTTGCTCTGTCTTTTGACATAGAGATCTCAATGGATCTATATCATCTTGGAAGTTCATACTGATTACCAATAATTTTAGTATTAATATATATATATATATATATATATATATATATTCAAAAAGTATCAGGGCTTGTATGGTAATGAAGCTAAAGTATGCAGAGTGGAGCTACTATATATATATATATATATATATATATATATATATATACAGTATATGTATAAAGTTTGTGTGCACTTTAAAAAATTTATAACTTTATTTGTATTTGCGATTGAAATAATCTGTAAAAAATGTTATAAAGTTTAATGTACCTAGTTTTAAGTATAGCTAAAATAACTAATGTGATTTCAGACATTACTCTAAATCAGTTGGCAAATGTTTTCCATGAACTGCAAAATGGTATTACCCTTTGTATTGCTAATGATGGAGGACATGTGGAAACTTAAATAAAATTTCAATAAAACCTTAAAAAATAAAGATTTACTTCTTACTAATCCTTTTTACAAATTATTTCTATCGCAAATACAAATAAAGTTTTTTCATGCACATGAACTTATGGACACCCTGTATATATACGTATATATATATATATATATATATATATATATATATATATATATATATATGTGTGTGTGTGTGTGTGTGTGTGTGATAAATAATATAATAGCTAAAGTTTATTCTCTTAGGTATTGCAGATTTTACAAGTACAAAAAATACCTTTTATCAAATGGGAGTAGTATGTGAATTTTCAAAATAAGGTAGGCTTTAAAATCAATTTTTGGAATTATAGCTCTGTTTTAGGCTTCAGCACAAAATATAATCACTGAAAAGAAACACATCTATCTTCGTCAAGAAGCAGGTCTATAAATATACATACATTCATGTGTTTATTAGCTGATATTACTCCAAGTTGCTGGATATATTTATCTCTCCATGTATGAAAAGCCTTTCTACAACAAAGTGCTTTTGATTGTAATTGAGCAGATCATGTAAATACAATATGCATTCATTTTAAAGAAGATAATGTGTGCATATGTACTTTTGAAGAAAGTATGTATATTTTGTTTTGCATATGTGTATCCTTGTTTTCAAGTTCCTACATTTTTCCTGTTCATTTCTCATTAAAACATCAAGTTCATATGCATTGAATATCAGAAAATACACCAAATCAAATTCAAAGACACATATACAGCAGTTTCCACCTCTAGTACCTTTTCCCAAACAGCACACATTCCCAGTAAAAACAACAAATAAACAAAAACAAGACAAGAAAAATATTAACAAAACCAATCAAAAAAAAAAAAACAACATTAAGAAATTAATACAATACAGGCTCTGGCACAATTGCGGAGAGAAATTGCTTCTACAAATAAGAAAACCAAGATGGCTCATTGTAAAAATGAACAGGCAATGTTGTCACCAAAGTTAAAGGAGTGGGACAGGAACTAAGCAATTTTTTTATTTCAGTCTAAAGCTAAGAAAAGAAAAATCCTTTTTTTCGGAATTTAGGTCTCTCCTGCCAAAAAGTAAAAGAAAAAAAAACAAGAGAGATGGACACCATAAAAAGTGGGAGGGGACAAGTTTCAAGAAGTTTGATGAAGTGTGAGGTGAAAATGAATAGAAAACTACAGAATGTCAAAGAACTTGTGGAATTGACAAGATGGAACCGGGAGTGTTGAACTTTTCTGTTACAGATCCGCTTTGGTTTTTTTTTTTTTTTTATGAGTTTTGCATTTTGTCTTCATCAAGTCAGTTTGAGGCTGGCTTTTGTCTCATTCTGTTCTTTGTCTCTTTCTTTCTCATTTTTTTTTTTTAAGCTGATGTGACAGACAGAGGAAAAAACGAAAATTGGAAAGAAAAGAGATTTATTTAAAGAGACTAATAATATGTAAAGACAGCAAAAGCGATCATTAGAATAGTGATAATGGAAGTCATGACTAAAATAATTGTCATACTTGTAGTCTGGGTAATAAGGAGGAGGAGGAGGAGGAGGCAACAGAATGAGCTGGTGGTGGGAGGGATGATGATGATGATGATGATGATGATGATGATGGTTTAGGAATGAGAATGAAGTGATAACATTGACAACAATGAGGAAAAGGATGAAAAGAATAGGTGCATTGACATTTATTAAAAGTATTCCTAAAAGCAACTAAAATAATGGCGATACTGAAAAAATAATGATGATTTAATGACATCTTCTTTCCTGATGTACGTAAACCATAGATCTCCACCAGTTTCTGTTCTTTATTATCTGTGAATTACCAGGCCTTCTTGGAGAAGAGAATTAAATTGTTTCTGTCTTCTCCACAGCTTAGAACTCAGGGTTTTCTTTCTCATAGACTGTTTGCCAAATCTAGAGAACCTATTATTTAATCTATTGCTGAGGAGAAAAGAAATGGATTCATGCCTTTCCTAAGTATATTTGTGCAAAAGTGAAGGCAAGAAACCAAACTGGAAATTGAACTTCGATCTCCAATTCCACTTTTCAAACTGATAACCATTACACCTTCAGTTATGTGCCATATTCTTCCAGTATCTAGTATCTATCTATCTATCTATCTATCTATCTACTTATCTATTTCAGTCTGTTCATTATCTATTTCAGTCTGTTCATTATCTATCTATCTATCTATCTATTTCAGTCTGTTCATCATCTATCTATCTATCTATCTATTTTAGTCTGTTTGTATCTATTCATCTCTCTATCTCATAAGAAAAAATGGCTTTATTAACTTTAACTAAATTAAAACTTATATGAAAACTACTGTTGGACTGCCAGTGACTAACCTGGCACCCCACTTCAATTTATTGCAAGTGAGGTAGGTTGTTAGCAAGCCTGTAGGATAAAAAATAAAACCTATCAAGGGGCAAAGAACTCTTGATGATCCAATGGCCAGCTCAGCTAACTAAGGGTTGTGTCTCAATAAAATCACCATGGAGAAAGCGATGAATAAAAAAAAACAGTATATGTCTCATTATATGTGGGTGAGATGAACATACTCAACTGTGGTGAAGCAATTTATCTAAGAGAATGTAAATTTAGATATAAAACCAAAGTAAGATGCAGGTAAAATGATCAGATACCTGTACTACTCCAGTAAGTACCTGACTCCTCATGCTATCCTCTATCAGATCAAGCCCAAAATGGAGTATTGTTGCCATATTTGGGCAGGAGCTTCTCAGACCTCACCTTCCAGCCTTGATAGATTTCTGAGCTCTTGTTAGAGAAAAAATATTTTCCACCCTCCAATCTCTCTCTCACAGGCAAAATGTGGCAACTCTCTCACAGCTCTATCGCTACTAGCATGGGAAGTGGTTGGCTGAACTACATTTCTTGTTTCAGCCAGATCTAATCTTCATAGCTAGGACCCACCATGCCACTTACATAGTAGCAAACCACCCTCATTCCCTCCATATTCCATTGGCAAGAAGTAATTGCCATTCAAACAGCTTCTTCTCATGAGCCGCTGCCCTGTGGAACAGACTCCCAAGAGAATGTTTCCCCAATCACTACAATATTAACTTGTTCAAGTCTAGAGTTAACAGTTATCTTTCTCTTCTATCCATATAAACTATAAACTACTCCTTAATGTAAAACTCTACCTTGAGTGGCCCCCTGGGTCTTGTACAGGGTGAACCCTATTGTAAAAAAAACCCTGAAGATCCTCACACATACAGAGGTATCTCAATTGGATCCAATATGGTGTAAGTATTTATGAACATTATATTAACAAGGCTCTCTTTGTTTTATGAAAGACAACTTCTCGTGACCCAGTTTGGTCTTCATTCTGGTAAGGATTACAATGATTACATATATGTCATCAAACAACTCCTCAAAATTGCTTAACTCTCTAGTAGGAAACTGTATATGTCTTTGTCAACTTCACAGCAGCATATGACCACATGAACAGTGGCTTTGTCTTCTCATCCATTAGAAACCACCTTCCAAGCTCTGAATGGACTGATTGCATTGAACTAACAGTATCAATCTAGAGAATCTTATACATCTGGTGAGGACCACAATATTTCAAACCTCATCAGGAGTACAAGGAGTCTATTTAATCACTAGCCATAAACATTTACAAACACAGATGTGATGAGATGGGCACTGATCATTTAAGCATTCCATACCACATGCCAAACAAACCTACCAACAGAAGACAACTATCCTGCTTTCTATCCTGAGGCCAATGAGGGTGGGGCAGGGCTATTCTGATGAAAAGGTTTGCATAGAAAGAATAAGAATGATCATGAACAGAAAATAAAGATCCTCTACCAAATATTCCAAGAAAATGGACTTAAGATAAACCTTTCCAAAACAGAAACTATGATCTAGAATTGGAATGAAAGCAGTGATGGTACCTACACTGAATTGATCATAAAAATTCAGGATGTGGAATTAAGAAATACTGAAAACTTTAAATAACTCAGTTTATGGATCAATTATAACAAATTTAGGAGGTGTAATGATGACATATATATCATCAGACACCCCGAGGAGGTTCCATACTTCTGCAATAGAAAATTATATACCTGTTATATTGTTGTGGTACGATCCACGTAATTTACATAGGGGAGTACCGACCATATAAATATGGTTGGTACCGGGAAGACGGGGGAGGAAGAAGAGATCCAATCCAGAGACTCTGCCCGACTGCAACTAAGTCAACCCATTCTACAGGAACGGTCTTCCCAAGAATATACCAAACTATCTGTAAATATTGTGTACATGTTCTTGTGTCAATACATTTTGTTTAAGTACATTTTGTGTTGTATTATTATTATTCCATGCTTTATTCAAGTTTCAACATATATCAACCTCACAAGATGTGACCACATCAATAATAAATCTCATTCATTAAAACTATATTCCAAGCTCTGACTCCACTGAATACTTTGATCTCTTAGAGGAACTATATTGGTCCACAAAATTTATACATGTTTCATAAGGACCCCAGTACAGAAATATATCAAACCTCATGAGTACAACAAAGTGAAAGGCAGAGACTCAGCCTATTTAATCTTTGCCTAGACTATGCCCTGTGCATACACAAGCACAATTGTAAAGAGATGGGCACTGATCATTTAAGTATTCACATACATCCCAAATGAGTCTACCATTAGAAGACAATGATCCTGCTTTCCCTCCTAAGAAAAGTATATGGATGATGGGGAGATATGCTGAGACATAGGTATTTATAGTTGGGAAAAGAATGATCTTGAACAAAAAAATCAACATCCTCTACTAAATATTCCAAGAAATAGGACTCAAGATAAACTTTTTCAAAATAGAAACTATGATCTGGAATTGGAATGAAAGCAATGATGGTACCTACACTGAATCTATCAAAAAAATTCAGGATGTGGAATTAGGAAATACTGAAAACTTTAAATAACTCAGTTTATGGATTAGTTATAACAAATTTAGTATAGAAGATTGTTGTGTCATAAATAAGAAAGGTTGAAAAACATATAGAAAATAAAAAGTATTTTATTCCAGAGAATAATATGGTACACATTTTTCTTAAAACTTTCTTTTTTCTCACATATTTAATCCATGGAATGCTCAGCATCCGTCTGTAGGATCACATCTCTGTCACTATTGACATCACAAATATACATGCATGTATACACACAATCATGCATAAAAGTAAATGTGCACACACACATATATATTTATGTGTAGCCATCTAACTATACATGCAAGTATATATCTATATGTGTGTGTGTGTGTATGTGTATATGTGTGTGATTCTTTGATTTTTATAAATGCTGCTATAAACATTCCCATATAAAAAAGTGATAATATTTGGGCTTGTTAAAGCCAGCAATCAAAATTGTTAATACACAAGTCTAAGCATACAAAGATAAATACATATATTTAATTACACACACAAGCATAAACATATATATATATATATATATATATATATATATTCATACATACAAATATATATTTGTATGCATACTGAATGCTTCTCTTTATTTATTTATATATATATATATATATATATATATATATATATGTAAATATAGGTAACTACACTCGTCTCAGAAAACATTCGGTTTCTTGATTTGTTAATGTTCAAATCAATCTCAAAGGAAAAAGGTTTTAAAAAAAGAAAGTGCTATGAACGTTTTATACACAGACATATTGACAAAAAACACAAGGATATGAATAAATAATTATTTCATGAATTAATTATTCATATTTATTTATTAATATCACTTAATTAAATGACTAGTAAATAAAACTATTTTAAGCTTCTGCCTAATTAAGTATTTACCTTCTGATGGCTTTTGCTAGGTCATCAGGCTTACAAACCAAATTTTTCATGTTCAAACTTTTCTGTGTGGTTGATGAGGCTCATTAGAAAAAAAAAGCTAAAGATTTTTCTTTAAAACCAATTAAAAGCTGAAAATGTCAGTCTATATTTCTGAGATGAAGCATTGTAATTATTTACACTATTTTCATTTCTCAGACTGTTGTCCTCATCTTCATTGCCATACTCATGACAATTCGGCTGTTGTATGTTTCAGCCTTCTTCAGGTGATTGAATTTTCAAACTGAGACCTTTACTTCATCCACTGGGGTAGATTGTTGTAGTTTCCTATCCTGAGGCCAATGAAGGTGGGACACGGCTATGCTGATGACAAAGGGTTTGCATAAAAGGGATAAGGATGATTGTGAACAGAAAAGAAAGATCCTCTACCAAAAATTCCAAGAAATAGGACTTAAGATAAACTTTTCCAAAAGAGAAACTATGATCTAGAATTTGAATGAATCTATCATAAAAATTCAGGATGTGGAATTAAGAAATATTAGACACTTCCCAGTTATGACAAAATTTAGTACAGAAGAAAAGGAAATGTAACAGAGAACAGACTGCACCAAAAGTAGTTTCACTTAACACTGTAAGTTGCCACAACACCAAAAGCCTGAAAACTCGAATCATATTCTTTAAATAGCCTCGTCAGATCAAGACTTTCATATGAATGTCATGCATGGCACCAAAGCATTTGGAAATATCTATACGGACAGTTGCATGTTATAATGTTCCAAGATCCAATGTTTTTCTTCAGCAGGGATGGAAAAGCTGGTTAGAGTTGATGAGAAGATGGATTGAGCTAAATACAGGGAAATCCTTGAAGAAATCCTTTTACAGCCTGAAAAAGACATGAACTGGTTTAAGATTCATCTTTCAGCAGTACAACAACCCTAAAAGTACTGTCAGTGCTAGATTTGAACAGTTTAGATGAAAGCATATTAATATATTAGAATGACCCAATCAATTATCAGGCCTAAATCCAATTGATAATCTATGGCATGACTGTGGTGTTCATGAAAGGTCTCCATTGAAATTAACTGAGATTGAGGTATTTTGCAAAAAAAAGATCTAATCTCTAGATGTGCAATGCTGGCAAAGATATACCCTAAAAGACTTACAGTTCTAACTGCAACAAAACATATTGACACATGGCTTTTGGATATTTATGCATCCAAGAGATGTCTGATTTCTTGTCCTAATTATTATTTGGATCATAATAAAATAGATTTTATACTTTCAAAGTACTGTCCAATTTGTGTTGATCAAATGATAAAAAGACGATTTGTCAATTTGAATTCCAATTGGTAAGACTACAAAAATGCAGAATAGTTTGTTATATCCCTAACTGCAGATTCAGAATTTTTGTCCTGCTGGAATGTGAACCTCTGCCCCATTCTTATGTTTTTTGCAAACTCTAAAAGGATTTCTTCAAGAAATGGTTTATTTTTGGCCCAACCTTCATCTCATCAGCTCTGACCAGCTTCCCTGTTCCTGCTGAAGAAAAGTATCCCTATAGCATGATCGACAATCCAAGATGTGAAATGTCAAGATAAACTCCAAGACATGAGATGTCAAGATAAACTCCAAGATGTGAAATGTCAAGATAAACTCCGAGATGTGAGATGTCAAGATAAACTTCAAGATGTAGGATGTCAAAATAAATTCCAAGATTTGAAATGTCAAAATAAACTCCAGGATGTGAGATGTCAAAATAAACTCCAAGATGTGAGATGTCAAAATAAACTTCAATATTGTACATATCTAAATAAAACAAATACAGAAATTTAACAAGCTGGGAATTGTTATAACAGACAATGGGAAATAGGATACAAAAATTCCAAGATGCATTGGAATAGTGAAAGATGCCTTCCAAAAGCTAAGTAAAGTATTATTAAAAAAAGAAGAAAATTTTATTAGAAACAAAAAAAAAAGAATATGGAACTGTTATATAATATTGGTTCTCCTATATGGCAATGAACACTGAATAATTTTTTCACAAATGAAGTGGAAACTTCAGGCAAGAGAAATGTGTTTCTACAGATGTTGTTGAAAATACCATGGACAGAGTGAGTAACAAGGAAGTTTAAAGGAAAGTGGAAACAGAAAAGTTAATCATATTTAGAATCATACAGGGTCTATTGAAATTACTGTGATACATAATGAGGAAAGAGGGCTTGGAGAATTTGCCACTCACAGGATATACTGAAGGCAAGAGGTGCAAAGTAAACTTCAAGTAACCTATTTCAGTGATTTGTCAGGAAGATGACTTTTTGATATTATCATTCTGGAGAGTTGGTCCCAGTATTTGGGAAGTGTCTGAAAGCCAAATGATGGATTGAACCAAGCCTTGTGAGTGAAAATGGGTTGATGGAACTGCTTGGAAGTTCATCGATGGTTATGCTAGCACACAGTCACAAGACATTGCAACCAATGGTTTGAGCATACCAGTATTGTTCAAACTGCTGATTATGACAGATTATGCACTCTCTCCCAGAAACTGTATTTATGGTCTGCTCAGCATAGTTAAAGTATACGGATGGGCTCTGTGGGCGTTGATCAAAGAATCTGCCAGAGAAAGTGCCTGCAACAAGTATTGGCCAACCGTCCTAACAGATATAAAATAACTACACGACAAGAGGCGTCTAAGAATTTGAATGAAACCTGTCGTGTAATTTATTGGGGTTATTGTAACGTCTTCCTTAATGTAGTCCTTATAGCTCACCCCTTAACCACCTTTATCTAGAGACGAGACGCATTAGATTTGAGCAACATCCAGCCGACACAATGGGGTTAAAATAGGAAACTAAAATGATACATATGACACACTCATATCCTCTCTCCCACCTAACTTCCTCACTTCGTTAACTTTATGTATACTTGATGAGGTCCGTAAAACGTGTGAATTTCTTTTCATTTTTTCATTTCAGCTTTTGGAAGTAAAGTTGATGATCCAGAACCTATTGTTAAAGGGGTTATGGTGAAATAGCTTATTACATGGAATCTTAATGTGGTCTGTCTTTATTCAAACATATCTGCTCTGAATTTTACATTGAGCTCTCTGGATATCATCCTCCTCAGGTCTACCCATATGGATTACCTAAATTTGTATAAACTATATATATATATATATATATATATATATATATATGTATATATGTATATGCATAGCTGGCCACTCATATTTGAGGATACCTGTTTACTAGAGTGGGTAGCTTATTTATGTTACAGATGCTTGCTCAGGCGCATTTTGTGTTTATTCAACACCCACAAAGCTCACCTGTGGTTTATACTGCAACAATGATGAGCAGACCTTAGTTACAATTTCTGGGAAAAAGTATATTATCTAGTATGATCAACAATTTGAACAAGCCAGCATGCTAAAGTCGGCCATGATGACTTGCGAATCCATGCTAGCACTGCTATCAATAGCACCCAAGGGTTCTGTCTACCCAATTTTACTCACAAGGCTTGGGTCAACCTGTGGTATGGTTTTCAGACACTTTCTGAAGGTACCACATGCTGGCATCAACCCCTCCAGTCTGATAACATCAGGAAGTCTCCTTCCTGACAAATCAACTTTGGTGAGATTTGAACCTGAGTCTCAAGGTCAGAATGCAAATGTTCTAACCACTCGGCCACATGCGTGTATGCGTGTCTGCATATGTATGTGTAGCATTCCAATGGCAATTTTTTCTCCCACTATCTTAAAACACTGATATACGCAAGCATAAATAAATTCAAAACTTCAAAATTAATCAGTTTGTCTGACAATCACAAAGGACATGAAACCCAGGGTCACAAACTCACATCAATCCAACTAAATAAATATATATATATATATATATATATATATATATATATATATATATATATATATACACACACACAAAACATATACACACACACACATATATATATATATATATATATATATATATATATGAATAAAAAGAGACAAGAGGAAAAACTATACTTAGCCACGTATTTTTTTGTCCTCTGAGGGACTTTATCAAGGCAATGTCCCCCAGAGGAGAAAACACGTCAGCTAAGTATAGTTTTTCCTGTTGTTCCTTTTTATTCATTTTGTCTCTTCTACAGATGCACCCATTTGAGAATATTTACACACACACACACAAACATAAACACACAGACATATATGTGTATTATATATATATATATATATATATATATATATATATATATATATATATACACACACACACACACATATATATATATAAATTTGAATACATATAGATTCATTCTATATGGCTTAATCTTATGTCTTTGTTTTATATTTCTTACCTTCTTGAAAATTCTAAGTGAGGAATTCTGTTCTCTCAAAAAGCTCTTCAGTAATTCTAAGACATCATTAAAGTCTCCTAATCTCATGTCTCGTAACAATTCAGCCACAAAGAAGGAGAATTATTTCACTTTGCCAGAAGACTCAATCGAATGGAGCAAAATCTTAGGGAAATCGAAAACTTATTGAAATTACAAAATATCGGTGAAAAGGCCTTTATCGCATGGCTTCAGTATTTTCCTGCTTACCTTTCATTTTCTTTTCTTCTTTCATCTTGAGATGATTTTTGTCTTGAAGTTCTTGTTATGATTACACATCATTTTTAGATTCTAACCAATTTTTACTTCCACCCTTTTTTTCTCTTTTTCTTTCCTATTTTTGCTTCTTACTTCACAAACATTTTTTTAATTATTATTAAATTAGTTAATTTTTGCTTTTTATCTATTTTTCCTTTTATCAATTTTTTTTCCTATTCGATATTTATTTTTCATTATATTTTTCTATTTTCATAAATTTGATTTTATCTTAGAAACATTACATATGTATGCTATATATATTTAGAGATTCTTGATAACATCCAAAAAAAGCATCTGCAATGTCATTGGTCCTGACCTGGCATCTTGTCATCAGTCACTTTCCCACCATTGTAATATCGCTGTCATTTCTATAAATACTTTCATGGTAATTATTTACATTATTCAGCCTATTGTCCTCATCACACCGTTTCGGCCATTGTACGCTCCGGCCTTTTTCAGGTGGTTGGAATGTCAAACTGAAGCCTTTATTATGCTCATGGGGTACACTGTTCTAGTTCCATGTGCTATGTCAGTTATCTCCTGTTAATTCACCTCTCCACTGCCTTAACCCGGTATTGAACTTACACTGTCACTGGATCTAACCAATGCCTTTATCCACTACGGACAGCTGTGTATGAATTTCTGGGATATATAAACTTAATGTCTTCAGCAACCATTTTTGACACATGGCGCAGTGGATAAAGGCGTTGGTTAGATCAAGTGACAGAACCCAAAGTGTTGTGAGTTCAATACCTGCAGAACTTGGGTTTGTGGTTTCCGATGGACATTTAGATATAAATTCTCTGTCTTGAGGCCTAAACCCACATCACATTGAAAAACAGATTCCCATATGATCACCAAAGTTAACCAATATCAAGTTTGAACAGTACCTAAATGGGTGACCACTTGGAAATATCAGGTGCTATAAGCTTGGATTTATGGGTGGGGTAATGAAAAATGGCTCGGAATTGTTAATTGGAAAACCGATTTCCAATTCCAGCCAGGTTTGTTATGTTGACTTACATTCAAATACCCTTTTCTCTGCCCCAGTCATTTTGTTATATTCACTTATGCATGGATACCCTTGAGTAAGGTATGAATCCGTCTATTCCCCCAGCTATGGGTTAATTAGTAAATAAGCTGCAGACTGTTGATAAGTCATAGAAAATAAAGCAATCAATTAACACTGTTGCCTACCAAGAGAATTATGTCAATTTCTTCACTTTTCTGTGACTATCTGAGTTGTCATTTCTCTATTGAAATATATTTAGTACATATGCTCTTAAATGCTACTTAATTGCATTGTTTGTATTTCATGATTAATGCTTGTAATATTTTTAGTCATTCTTACAGTTGTGCTATTGGTAAGTATTTATTGAATTAACACACGCACAAACATGCACATACACACACACACACACACACACACACACACACACACACACACACACACACACACACACACACACATATATATATATATATATATATATATATATATATATATATATTAAGGTAATGAAGAGTTTGGTAATCCATGTGGATAATTCCAAAGAGGATGTAATCCAGAGAGCTCAATGTCACAACAGAGCAAATATTGATTAAATAATAATTAACTAAGACACAGCCTTAAAGTACCATGATTGTAACTTATTTTCCCAGAATATATTTTCTGGGAAAATAAATTATAGTCATGAAACCTTAAGGTTGTCTGTTTGTTAATTATTTAATTTATTATATATATATATATATATATATATATATATATATATATATATATATATATATATACAGAGAGAGAGAGAGAGAGAGAGAGATACATAGATAGATAGATAGCTATTAATACAAAACAAAATTTGTAACTTAGCTGATTGATGTTTTATTCCACAGCAGTTTCATAGATGAACTTTTGCAATTATTCAGTCCACTCTTCAGGAGGTTTCAAACAATTGATTGCAGTTTTTCTCATTTTTGTCATCTTTATACTAAGTTTGATGTAATTAATTTATGCACTAGTTGGAATGCTCTTATCATATATATATATATATATATATATATATATATATATATATATATATATAATATGATGATTGTGTTTAGCATGAAAAAGTCTGTCACCAATGAGTGTTGATTTCAATATTTATGGAATATTGACTTTCATAGTTATATTTACATATGCTCTATCTCTGATAGGGCATATGCAAATATAGCACACCTTAAAACTATATTTCTTTATATACATATGTATATATTTGTGCATGTATAGGAGTTCAAACCTGATGTTGAAAACTGAGCAAACTGGAGAAATACCTGCCACCAAGGTAGAACTAACTTTGAAAAGAATCATCTCAACCATCTGAGAGAATTAAGAATCAATACTAAATCTTGGGCCAATGCATCAGTCTATATGGTCAACCTTTCATCATGTACTTCATGTGAACTTGTTTGCAAATCTCATGCAGGATTGTTGCCTCATGCAAGACATAAACAAAAAAACTGAAATGAAAAACACTCACATCAAAAACAACAGGAGAGACCATTATATATATATATATATATGAGTAAACCTAAAGAGCCAAACAAACCTACCTCGGTTTCATATCGTCAGGATAAACCAGACATACCCTGATGATCCGCGTAGGTGAAACCTTAGGTAGGTTTGTCTGGCTCTTTAGGTTTACTTAGTTTGCTCTGCGTAGCGTATTGAGCACTTTGCTTAGTTATTTTTACTTTACTCATGTCAGAGGTTTTTTTCTTTGAACTCTGAACTTAGATTCTAGACAATTATTTTTGCCAGAAGTACATGTTCTTAATTTTTTTTTTTCCTTTTTTTCCCCTTAGGTATTGGTTTGTTTATTTACAAGCTAAAACACCTAAGGTTTTGCCAGATGAGTATAGCTGCTAATATTTATAAGATATTATTATATATATATATATATATATATATATATATATATATATATATATATATGGGAGAAAACCCTAAGATCTTGTTAGGACATCTCCCTAGGAAAAGGAAAATTCTGATTTAAAATTCCAAAATCACTTCAGCACCTGACATGTGGCAAGCCATGCATTCAGTGCAGGATATACTGTTTTTATGCAGAGAGTGTGTACCTTGTGCTGCACAAGCAATGACCACTATAAACAAATCATGTGCAGGTTGTTCAGTAACCACCATTAACACGTTTTGTGCTCTTGAAATCCTGTGGCATTGAAGGGATAGTGATGACAACAGGTGAAGGATGTTATTGGAGGTTCCAAACTTGATCTTTAAAAATGGTTGGTGAAGGGTAGATGGCCATTTTGCCCAACATCTGTGAGTAATTGTGTATCTTGTTCCTTCCTTCCATAACAATGCAACCATTTTTAGGATGGTTGCTGCTTTCCTCCAACAGAGGATGGGTCTAGAAAATGTGACCTAAAAATTGCTAACTTGCTTTTGTCCCTGTCATTACTGGGCATCAAAAACTTTACCCAAACAATAGACATTAAAGATATTTTCATTGGATCTTAAAATGTGAGAAATCTCCAGAATAGTCAAAAAAACTTTGAATATAGAATTGGTTTGATTAAGGAAAATGCCAACATTGCTACTCTCTTGGAAACTAGACTAGCTGATTTTGGTCAGCTACAAAAGACACCAGAATAAGGAATGCGATATTCATGCTCAGAACGTTATTAGGAAAAGCGATACAAATGCAGAAGGATGTGTACCTATGTTTCATGACAAAGTACGCCACAAGGATCTGATGGAATGGCTCAGCAACCTTGATATATTTGGGAGGGATATCAGAATAATCAAGAATCTATACTGGTAGCAAACAGCATGCATACGCATAGAGAATGAGTTCAGTGAATATACAAAAATAGAAAGGGACATAAAGCAAGGATGTGTTTTCTCAGGCAATTCTGAGAGAATTGGAAACTCTACCAGGATTTAGCATTTACACCCACAACCATAACAGCATAAGATATGCAGATGAAGCAGTACTGATGGCAGACATGGAAGAGAAATTACAAAATCTTCTACAGAAGATAGCGACGTAGAGTAAGAAGAAAGTACTAAGCATAAACTACAAGAAGACAGAATGCATGGTGATCAGTAAGAGGAAGAGCCCGAAATGTGAGTTGTAGGTCGGGAACACTAGAATCAAGCAGACGCAGAAGTTTAAATATCTGGGAAGCATCATGACAGAGGATGGTAAGTGTGAAACTGAGATCTGTAGATGTATTGGGATGACCAAGGATGCATTCCAATAGCTGGGCAGAGTATTGCAAGACAGGAGGATTTCTTTGGTAACAAAGAAAAGAACACTGAGCTGTTATATGACATCTGTTCTTCTTTACGGCAGCAAATGTTGGACGATTTCCTCAAGGATGACGAAGAGACTTGAGGCAACGGAGATATGGTTCTACAGAAGGATGCTAAGGATATCATGGATTGAGCATGTGAGCAATGATGAGGTCTTAGAGAGGTTACAAACAAGAAGTAGGCTTATACTTAACTTCAGAAAGAGGCAACTAAAGTTTTTTGAGACACATAATGAGGAAGGAAGGCCTGGAGAATCTGATACTCATGGGTCAAATAGAGGGAAAAAGAGACAAGGGAAAGCAGCACATGACATATTTGATGAGATTGAGCAGGTGGATGACAGAACATGGTCTGGGGGAGGAAGCAGAGGGAAGGAGCTGAGAGCTGCAATGGATAGAGAGCCATGATTACCCATATCCTGAAAGGACATGGAACATAAAAAGAAATACTGTTGATGATGGGTACACATTTTACTGGTTTGGTAGGCCTGAGACAGCTAAGAGATTCGGTTTGCCATTTGGATCAACCTGGTGAGAAATTTGGAATCTCTACCCGTTGGAATCAATGAGAGACTTATGTCCTTGTGTATTTTCATTGGTAGAAATAAGTATGCAGACATCTTTAGTTACTATGAAGTCAAGTGAGGAAATTAAAGAGAATTTCTATTTTGAATTATGCAACCAGTTGTAGGTGAGCAGGACATCTTTCTCATATGAACGATAGCAATCTTCCAAAACAACTTCTTTTTGGACAGTTCCTAACAAGCAGGTCAGCTGGAAGGTCACTCTTGTATTTCAAAGTCAAATTCAAAGACAATCTAAAACAATGCTACAACCACTTTTCCTCCAGGGAAAACAAAGCATCAGAATGATGGAAATGGTGCCTTTCCTACTTCCCATCTGTACAGAGGTTTGAGCAAAGCCAACTTGAACATTGGGATCAACTGCATGAAAATATTAAAGAAAGTTGGCAGCAAGTTTAGTAGTAAATAAACTAATCCCAGATAAGACACAATCCACTTTTTTTTAAATAGCTGAACCTTCTGGCTTCATAAATTATATATTAAACAAATTAGATTAAATTATTTAAATTAATGTTATAATTTTTTGGAAGCCATGCAGAAGAAAATATAGAATATGCTTTATCTAAACCATTTATTCTTTTACATTTATTTATGTCTTAGAAAATAAAAATTTCTTCTTGTATATATATATATATATATATATACTCGGCTCTCCTGTCAAATACCACGTATGAGGATCAAGCAGATCAGTTCCTAGGAAACAGACAACCTGACAACAGCACATGAGATTTGATTATATATATATATATATATATATATATATATATATATATAGACACATATATATACGAATAATGAATAAAGGATAACATATCTCAGCTGACATGTTTTGTCCTCTAATGAACTTTATCAAGGCAAATTTAAGGATTTTATTTTGCACCAAGTATTTATAAACAGAAGTAAAAATGTCATAAGTTTTTCAGAATTTTTAAATTTAAGTACACTTATAAATATACATCAATCTAACTGAAAGTCAAGATAAATTATGGAAGAAGCTAAGTGATGTAATTTAATGTCTAATAAATGAAAGTTGTTGAATTTTTTTTTTATTTATGATGTAATTATTATTTATATGATTTTATTTATGTCTTATATATTTTAAATAATAGATTGTTTTGAATTTAACCATTTTATTTTCATTTAAATTTTTATTTTTCAGTCTGAGCCGCTATGCACTACTTCACTGTGTCCATATATATATATATATATATATATATATATATATATATATATATATATATATATATATATATATATAGTTAATGTATACCTAGGCAACAACCTTTCTATTAAACATGTTTCATTGAATATCACAGACAAGGTAAAGTTTATTCTTTATTTAGTTTTCCCAACATTCTTATATTTTTCATTTGGTGCGAGTAAGGGGGTGAAAAAATGACCCTGATTGTCCATTGTCTCAAGCGCTTTTGGCCAATTCTTTACTCATTTTCAAGAGCAACAGAAATGTTGTTCTACAGAAGCATACTAAGAATAACATTGACCAAATATGTGAGCAACAATAAAGTTTTAAAGAAAATGGCAACCAAAAGGGGCTCTTATACTTAACATCAAGAAGAGATAGTTTAAATTTCTAGTGCACATCATGAGGAAAAAGGGCATGGAAAATTTGATACTCACAGGACAGATTGAATGAACAGAGGAAAACAATGCATAAGCTACCTAGCGTGCTTGAGTGAATGAATGGTGGTACAAGTTTTAGGGTAGAAAATAGAAATACAAAATTTATTAAGAGCTACAAAGGACAAGTAATTGTGGAGAGTAATATTTTACTGTTATGTTCACCCTGTACAAGGCTTGAGGGTCCCTCAAGTTACAGGTAAGAAAGTGCATGGCTTAATGACACTGAACTGTATTATGTTATACTTATTGATTCTATAAATGGTCTCTAATAGTGGCTATTACTTTGGATTTTGAAAATGATGGATAAGAAGTTTTGATTGAAAGAGATAACCTACTCATCCATTGCTTTTTTGAAATGAGATTTATATCTGGACAGCAAAATTCTGTGAACAAAAACTGTAAAGAGATTAAAAGAAAAATGTGTGAAAGAGAAAAATCAAGAATGAATTACCCAAATTATTTCTTTTTAATGAAAATATTCACAATTTCTTCAAGGCCCTAGGGTCACTCAGGTTACAGAGTAAGAGTCACAGATTATGCAGACATGAATGGAAGATAATGGTATTGACTTGAAGAGTTTAAGATTGTAGTAATCAAGGAAGCAACCTCTTAAGAGATGATTCAACAAAGCAGTGGTTCATGGCAAGAAACTGCTTGAGTGGAACTTACATCTCACCAGAGGAATACATAGACGATGAGGGTGATTTGCTACAATGTGCAAGGAATGGTGAGTCTTAGCCATAAAGGTTAGAACTGGTGGAACTAAGGAATGTATCTTATCTAAACATCGTCCATGGAAATAGCAATAGAGTCGTGAGAGGCTAGCAACATATCATCTGTGGGAAAGGGGTTGTAGAGTGGAAAATAATTTGTCACCTACAAGGATGGAGAGATGCCTTTGAACTATGTTTTGGAAAGTAAAGACAGCATAGTTCTTGCACATATATAGTAGCAGTACACCATTTTTGACCTGATCTTGTAAGGGTGAAGTATACCAAGTAGAGTGAGGTACTTGCTGGAGCAGTACAGGGAACCAACAATATTTCCAGCATCTTTAGTGATGGATCATATGTACAAGTTCCGCTTGAGGTCTGGGCTGACTTTAAGTCATTATATATGGTCAAGGCATGGGATATCTCTGAGAGAACATTCTGTTCATTGCAACTGGTGAAAATTCTGGGTCCAATTGTCGATAATGGAAGGTCACTAGTTTGGTTTTTGAGATATTGAATGTGACCAGCCAGTTTTCCTTCCACTAAGCTGTTAGAGCTAGATCAGAGGAGAGATCACCTGCCAAGCTCTGGTTATCAAAAAGTAGAAGAAGATGATATATCCTTTAAGCATATACACAAATACAGACACAAGTACTCACAAACACTCACTTGTTATCTCTCTCTCTTTTTTTTTTTTTTTTGCAAACCTCACAATTGATCCATAAAACAAATACATGTCAGCATTGATAAACCACAGTAGTTGGGATCCAAAACTTCTATCCACAGTTTAGATGATCTGCATTTAAGATCAAAAGTGAGCCACGATGTCAGGATGTGAGCTTAGACCACCAAAACAAAGCTTGTCAAATCCATGGAGTTATCTGCAAAAATGGGTAAAAATGAGGCTAAGCATGCAAAATGTGTATTCAGTACTAAGAGTTGAATATTGGCAGTTTTGAAAAATATTTCTTAAAACTATCCTTTATTTTCACATAAAAATCTGCACCAATGCGAATAAATTTGGAAGAAAATGGCCTAAATGGTTCCAATTATAAAGCGCCATGTCAATAGATCCATCATCGATGACAGTAAAAGATGGCATATGCACGTGATTGTAACATCTTAACAAAAAAAAAAAATTCATTTTTTTATGGTTTTATTAAGATTTTGAATAAAAACATTACAATACATTATAATGTAATGTCTTAATAAAAAAAATTAAAAAAATAATTGATAAAATAATTTTGAATTTGTTTCAAATTGGGATCCAATAATGATTATGATTCTAATATGAACATGGCAAAAAATTTTGGTGTCCATCGCACATGTGCAGCTTAAGCGACATCATGGTTTATAGGTGTGCAGCTTAATGGCACTAAACTGTATTGTGTTATACTTATTAATTGATTCTTTAAATGGTCTCTAATAGTGGCTATTACTTTGGATTTTGAAAATGATGGATAAGAAGTTTTGATTGAAAGAGATAACCTACTTATCCATTGCCTTTTTGAAATGAGATTTATATCTGGACAGCAAAATCCTGTGAACAAAAACTGTAAAGAGATTAAAAGAAAAATGTGTGAAAGAGAAAAATCAAGAATGAACTGCCAAAAGTTTTGCCTTTTAATGAAAATATTCACAATTTCTTTATTCGGCAATGCGAGACATAATGATCGATTGCGTATGTGTAAAGGTATATTAATCTTGGTTAAAGAGTATAAGCATCAGTAATTAAAACAAATAGTTGACTGTATTTTTTACTATCCAATTTAAAGGCCCTCACAGGATTGCACCACACCACCAAGGCTCAGGCACCTTTAATCTCTTTTCCCAGATATTTGTTAAGTTAAAAATGAAAGCTCATCTATTGCCCTTCATCTAGGATTCATTAAAGCAAAAAGGAACGAGAAATAATATAAAATTGCCAGAATAGGTCTTAGACATTTCCCAAAGAGACACTTACTCTAATTACTTTTCTTTAGTGTTAATTATGCAAATGAAAAGGTTAATAAGCCAACTTTGGCAAATTATGATGTGAATTTTTACTTTTCAGACAAGTGTAGAAATAATAATAATAATAATAATAATAATAATAATAATAATAATGGTAATGATGATGATGATAATAATAATTAAAATAAAAATCATAAACAAACAAAAAAACTGAAAACGATTAAGCAGTTTGTGGGGAGTTTCCATTTGATTAAAAACTTTGTTGGGAATTGTGAGTAATTGATTAAATTTGTGTCTTTCCAACATTGGCATTTGTCCAAGTTGATATGTACTGCGTTCTCTGACAATTAGATGTTTTGGGTGAGGTAATCTTTTGCTGTGTTAGGAAAGGGTGGTCAGTTGAGGATAAGTGGATGACAAATTATGGAGAACTGGGGTTAAGGGTATTCCAAAAGTAGCAGAGGCTGTCTTCTCTTGGGGGACGGAAAAAGTGACAGGGATCAGTGGGAAGAGGAGACTACAGAGAAAGTGGGAAAGAAAGATAGATAACATGGAAAAAACAATAAATAAATAGATGTAAACAAAGACAAAGAACACACAATATGAAACATTGGAAAATGGAATATGAAGGAGAAAGAAAGAAAGAAAGACTGAGTATGCAGGTTATGAAAGAAAGAAAGAAAGAAAGAAAGAAAGAAAGAAAGAAAGAAAGAAAGAAAGACTGAGTATGCAGGTTAAGAAAGAAAGAAAGACAACATATGCAGGGTAAGAAAGAATGAAAGAATGAGTATGCAGGGTAGGAAAGAAAGAAAGAAACAAAGAAAGAAACAAAGAAAGAAAGAAAGAAAGAAAGAAAGACAGAAAGAAAGAAAGACTCAGTATGCAGGGTAAGAAAGAAAGAAAGAAAGAAACAAACAAACAAACAAACAAACAAACAAATGAAAAGAAAAAAAGAAAAAAGAAAGAAAGAAAGACTCAGTATGCAGGGGAAGAAAGAAAAAGGAAACAAACAAACAAACAAACAAATGAAAAGAAAGAAAGAAAGAAAGAAAGAAACAGACAAACAAACAAACAAACAAACAAACAAATGCAAAGAAAGAAAGAAAGAAACAAACAAACAAACAAACAAACAAATGAAAAGAAAGAAAGAAAGAAAGAAAGAAAGAAAGAAAGAAAGAAAGAAAGAAAGACTCATTATGCAGGGGAACAAACAAACAAACAAATGAAAAGAAAGAAAGAAAGAAAGAAAGAAAGAAAGAAAGAAAGAAAGACTGAGTATGCAGGGTAAGAAAGAAAGAAAGAAACAAACAAACAAACGAATGAAAAGAAAGAAAGAAAAAAAAAGAAAGAAAGAAAGAAAGACTCAGTATGCAGGGAAAGAAAGAAAGAAAGAAACAAACAATCAAACAAACAAACAAACAAACAAACAAATGAAAAGAAAGAAAGAAAGACTCAGTATGCAGGGTAAGAAAGAAACAAAGAAACAAACAAACAAACAAATGAAAAGAAAGAAAGAAAGAAAGAAAGAAAGAAAGAAAGAAAGAAAGAAAGAAAGAAAGACTCAATATGCAGAGTAAGAAAGAAAGAAAGAAAGAAAGAAATGAAAAGAAAGAAAGAAATGAAACGAAAGAAAGAAAGAAAGAAAGAAAGAAAGAAAGAAAGAAAGAAAGAAAGAAAAAAGGTAGGTAGACCCTCCCCTATTTGAAAAATTTGACTTTATGCCAAGCTTAACTTTTTCTTGATTTTTTACTTTAGATGTAGCAATTTTAACCATTATTACCTTTTTGGTTTAGTAAACATGCTTTCCTAAAACTAAACAGTATTAAGAAACAAGAAAATCTCATTAGTGTTGAATTAGTATGTAATATCAATCATTCTACATAAAAGTGAATGCTGGACAGTTTCCTCAAAGATGAAGAGAAGACTTGAAGCAAAAGAGATTTCGTTCTTCAGAAGGATGCTGAGAATAACATGAATGGTACATGTGAGCAATGAGGAAGTTTTAAGGAAAATGGGAACAAAAGGACACTCATATTTAGAATTAACAAAAAGTTGAAATTTCTTGGACATATAATGACATGGTGAATTTTTTATTCACAGGACATAGTGAAAGCAAGTGGATCAGAGGAAAGCATTGAGTAACCTCTATAACAAGCCTGCATAAATGGATGGAAAAAGAGGAATTAGAATTGTAAATATATTTAATATTTTTTCTTCATAAACACTACAAATCAAAAAATATTCTACCTTTTAAATTATTACAATTTTTTGATGTGTGTTAAAATCCTTACAGTATTTTGTATTGTTGAAG
This sequence comes from Acanthosepion pharaonis, assembly GCA_903632075.3. Classification (NCBI taxonomy): domain Eukaryota; kingdom Metazoa; phylum Mollusca; class Cephalopoda; order Sepiida; family Sepiidae; genus Acanthosepion; species Acanthosepion pharaonis. The sequence goes on from CAHIKZ030001112.1 coordinate 842,835, forward strand.
TTATCACTAACATTTTTTTTGAGATTTAAAAAACCTACATTTCGTTCAATTTTGCAAACCAATCGATGAAATTTGAATAAGTTGATTTGTTTGGAAAAATACTTTGAAAAAATTAAAAGTTTAATAATTTCTTAATTTAATTTTATAGCACTTCCTGTTAAACAATATTTTTTGAGAAAATTTCTTTTTTTCCTTTTTAACAGAGAAGAATAAATTCTTATGATTTCTTACTCTTGAGTATGCAACATACAACTGGCTGTGCATAAATATTTCTTTCTGGAGCCAAATTCCAACTTTTTGATCACATGGCCTTGTGATTTATTCATATTTCTTGCAAACGCAAGGTGAACTGGAAACTAGATTCATGTATATAAAAACTTAAAGAAAAGGTATGCAAAAAACAATATTGCATTTTTGCTGAATAAGTATTTGTTATTTTAACCATTAAACTGTTTTTAAAATAGAGGGAGTATTTTGTATGTTAAATAATAAAACTTTTAAGCCTTCCCCAAAACTTAATGAAAATTTATTGTACTAAGTTACACACTTGGGTAAAACCAGCTGTACTTTGTAGACCCCCCCATTACCTGTTTGCACTTCTCCCCCAAATTTGGTTTCAATCAGTCAATGTATGGCTATTTTAGAGGGTGTGATGGATGGGTGGATAGACTAACAGCAGTCACAGAATTTTATATATAGAAGATATTTAATATCTATGTCAATATTTTTTTTTTAAATACAGTATTTGACTAGTGATTTAAATTCTTTATTACATATTAGTTTGTGTGGATAATTATCTGTCTATATTTCTGAGATGAGGTATTATGTACACTATTTATATTATTTGGACCTATTGTCCTCATCTTTGTTGCCATATTTATTGCAATGTTTCGGCCATTGTAGAATAATTTTCTTCAGATAGTTTGGAATGTCAAACAGAACCATTTATTTCATTTCACTCCTGGTAGACTCTTCTAGTTCCACATGCCATGTTTTTTTATGGATGTCAGTTATCTCCTGTTAATTATATTTTCAGGTTCTCCACTGTTAAACAGTATGAACTCACACTCTTGGGTCCTCTCACTGGACTAATCTAATGCCTTTATCCTCAAGTAAACATGGGACAGTGGATAGCAGTAATTTTAGTTAGATCCAATGACAGGACCCAAAGAGTCTGAGTTCAATACCTGGCTAAGGCAGTGGAGAATTTTCAGAGGAGAATTAACAGGAGATAACTGACAACTGACATCCATTAAACATGGAATGTGGAGCTAGAACAGTCCACACCAGTGAGCAAAATAAAGGGTTCAGTTTGAGATTCCAACCACCTGCATAAGGCTGAAGCATACAACAGCCAAAACGTTGTAATAAATATGGCGACAAAGATGGGGACAATTGTCCAAATAATGTAAATAGTTTGGATCATATGTATGATATGCTTTCAGTCATGCTATGGTGAAACATATGGCTGGAAAAAAGTTAATATTTAGTTCTTGTGTATAATATGCATTCCTAACTTTTAGGGGTAAGCATCTGGAAAAAAGGTATATTATACCTGAATAATTTCAGTAACAAAAGAGAAAAACAGTGATGTCTGTTTTGTAAAAACTTATTAATATTATACTCTGAACATTTCATAAAATAGTAAAAAATCGTTTCCATTTTTTGTGATTCAAATATGGATTTTTTTTCGTCTTTCCAACCATTTCTCCATTTTCATGACCGAAGAATAGGTTATAAATGGAAACTGTTAAAATGTCAGTCTCCCCACAACAGAATTCTCAGACAATTTTGAACTCATGCCACTCATGCGTTGAAAGTTAACAGATGATTAAACATTACCAGTTTAACTTATTCCTTAATACTCACTCAGGGTCACTAAATGTTTAAAAAAATAAGCCTTCTTGCAGTAAAGAAGATGTGAGTTCAAGTTTCATTGGCAGCTTATTGTTTATTTCAGATCCCTACCATTTACTGATGGTCATAGAATAAAATGAAAAACAAATAAAATTAAAATGAAAGAAATACGAGTCAAAAATTTATGATGCTAAAACTAAACTCTGTTCCTATCTATCTATCTATCTATCTATCTATCTATCCCTTTCTGTTCATTATATGTCTATCTATCCCAGTCTGTTCATTATCTGTCTATCTATCTATGTATCT
>CAHIKZ030001112.1:847500-880000 GCA_903632075.3 Acanthosepion pharaonis
GAAGGTTTCCGCAAGTGGATAATTTTAATTTTTGTCTTTTGACGTAGCATCTTCACTGACGCCAACTCATTTGATCAACTCACTAAATTCTCGTTTAAAATCTAATCTGTAATTTTAAAAGTTTGAGACAATGGCTAGTTTGAGACAATGAAAGACAATAAAGTGTTTAAAAAGTCATTTTTTATAGTCTTAGGCCAAGACATCAGCCTTTTTTTTTTTCTGGTAATAAACATTTACTATCAGTTGCATAATTATTAAGACATTCTCATAAAGTCCAATTGGTGTTAATCAATGTGACTCTGTCTGAATTCAAAATTAACTCCATGTGAGACAAGGTTTATTTTTATTTTCTTACCATCTCTTTTTAAGGAATGAAACAAAGGAATCACTCTTGAAGAAATTCTAAGAAGTATGTTTGATTCTAAAAGCTGAAGAATTGTCTGACATTGATAGAACACTTAAGCTGAAGAGTTATTGAAAATATCCTTGACGTTAGCTGAAGGAAAAATGCTAAAGTCAAGGATTTTCTTCACTGACTATATTTTTTTTTTATCAATTTTTTAACGTTTTCATTTTTAAATATTTTATTTCTTCCTTTCATTTTGATTTATTTTTTGTTTAAATTTAGGATATTTTTTAAATTTATTTTTTGTTCACACATAAACATGCGCACATATATTTTTAACCTTTCTTTCTTTCTTTAATCCTTTTTCTTTTATTTTATTGTATTTTCTGTTTTTCCCTTTTATATCCTTCTATCTATTTATTTATATGTCTATCTATCTCATTCTGTTCATATCTATCTATCTACCTATCTATCTATCTATCTATCTCAGTCTATTATTATTTTTTTTTATTTTCTTTCTTTCTTACTTTCTTTCTATCGATCTATCTAACTCAATCTTTTATTATATCAGTTGATTACTATCTATCTAGGTCTCAGTCAATTACTATCTATCTATCTATTTTTGTCTATTACTATCTATCTCAGTATATTATTTTCTATCTCTCAGTCAATTACTATCTTAGTCGATTAATATCTATCTATCTATCTATCTATCTATCTATTTTTCTCTCTTACTATCTATCTCAGTATATATTTTCTATCTATCTCTCAGTCGATTACTATCTTAGTCTATTACTATCTATCTATCTATCTAGCTAGCTATCTATCTAAGTATATCCATTCCTTTCTATTCTTTTTCTTCTTAAAAGGAAATAATGATACCTTGTCAAACATTTTTTGATAAAAACAATCTACATATTATGGAGAATATTGTTTTCTGTTATTTTGCTCTAATGGGGAGGGGGCAGTCTTACTTCTTTGGGAGTAGGTCATCCATGTTGCTTCATACCTGGAGTAAAACCCTTCCCTGTGGCTCCAAATAGCCGTTTGCAGCAGCCACACCCTGGTAAACCACTTCAGCTGTCGTCAATCAGTCCAAACCTTGACTGTCAACCCCATAGAATCTGAAGACTTATTTACAGCAAAATGGATGGATGAGTTCTCCTACCGATCCAATGGCCTTGAAGGCAGTGTCCTTGACTGCAGTCTGGAAATCTCAGGTTGTAATGCTTCCTTTTACCACTGGATAAAGACTTTCAAGACTGAGAAAGTTGGATTATCCCAGTGCAACTATTTTCTCACTATAAATTCTTCCCACATTGGTCTGTTTTGGAAATTTATTTAGATCCACTGATAAATTGCAAAACAATGTCCTTCTTCAGACCCAAAGGACTATTATGATCATAAAGATCTTATTTTGTTCACATAATCAGTAAATTGTTTGGCCTTTTAGTGAATTTTGTATAAATGTTCAGAACAATCAGTAAGTGTCTTCTTTCTAACTTGAAGACCAAGCTAGTTATCACCCTGTCAGCTGGGGCTGTATGCTGACTTCTCCTCTGCAGAGGGTTACCCCCCACCCCCAATGGGGTGTCCTGGGTATGACAATAAACTACATCCCTGTCCAGGGTAAGACAATAAACTACGTCCAACAGCAAAGCCTCTGATCAGGAGGCTTTGAGGAGTGTGGAACCAATTCTTAATTGCTGATGTTCCTAGGTCCACCCTGACCCGAGGTGGTAGTACCTGTTAGGGTCCCAGCTATGGGCAAATAGTTAACCCTGAAACTGAGTTAAAAGGCATTATAAAAGTGTAAAAATAGGTTTTAATACCAGAAATACTTTGTAAAAAATTATTATCAGAAATAAATTTTTGAAGAAAAAAAAATATTACCAGCAATACGTTTTTGAAAAAAAAACTATTACTAGCAATACATTTTTGAAAAAATAATATTACCAGCTATACATTTTTGGAAAATTAATATTACTAGCTATACGTTTTTGGAAAAATAATATTACCAGCTATACATTTTTCATTTGGTTTGGTTTGGTTTGGTTTGGTTTGGTTTGGTTTGTTTTACAGCTTATCAACCTCACTGGGTTATTGGTAATGCCGACAAAATTTTTATTACTGGTAATATGTTTTTCTTCAAAAATCTATTCCTGGGAATATTTTTCCTTGAAGAAATCTATAGCTGGTAATATTTTTTTAAAGAATGTATCGCTGTTGGTATTGCTGGTATTTTTTTTTTTCAAGAATTGCTGATAATAATTTTTCCTTCAAAAATTATTGCTGGTAATATTTTTTTTATTACATAGTATTTCTGGTATTAAAACCTATTTTTACACAAGTTTGGGTGTCAACTATTTGCCCATAGCTGAGACCCTAACAAGTACTACCACCCAAGTCAGAGTGGACATGCGAACACCAGCAGTTAAGAGGTGGTTCCACACTCCTCAAAACTTCCTGATCAAAGGTCTTGCTGTTGGACGTAGTTTATCATCTAATCCCAGGACGCGGGTGTAGTTTATTGTCATACCCAGGATGGTACATTTTTGAGATAAAAAAAATTAACAGAAATAGATTTTTGACAAAACAAAAATATTACCAGGAAAAAAAAAAGTTGTCAGTATTAAATGACCCATTGAGGTTGATATGTCATAAAACAAACCAAACCAAACCAAACCAAACCAAACTAATTACATTCCATTATGACTGATTTAACCTCAAACAACTAACAATCACGATGAACAGAGAAGCACCATATCCTGAAAGACTGTTGGGCCTCAAACTCACACCTGACCTCAAGTAGAACTCATATATACAATCCATTTTTAAGACTGCAGGTAAAATGGTCATCTCTCTGTATCGCACTAGTAAGTACCTAACTCCTCCTGATATCCTTTAGATTTACAAGAGCCAGATCAGACTAAAATCGAGTATTGTTGTCATATTTGAGTGGGAATTGTCCAGATCTCACTCTCCAGCCTAGTTCAAAAGCATCTCTGAGCCCTTGTGGGTGACGAATTATTCTCCACCTTTCAACGTCACTCATACAGGCAGGATGTGGCAAACATGTTGCTGCTCTAGTGCTACTTCCATGGAAAGTGCTCAGACGACCCACATTCCCTGGTTCTGCTGAGGTAAACCTTTACAGCAAGAACACACCATGCCACTTACATAGCAGCAAACCATCAACATTTTTTCTGTATTCCATTGGTAAGTCCTACTCAAGCGTCTTCTTCCTACGAACCCTTGCCCTGTGGTACCAACTCCTAACTGGATGCTTCCCCGATCACTACAATCTTAACCTATTCAAGTCTAGGGTTAACCATTATCTTCCACTCCTATACATAGAAATGGCCTCCAAATGTAACCCTCTAACTTGGGTGGCCCCGAGGCCTGGTAAAGGGTGAAAATTGTTGTAAAAAACAAAAAAAAACAAACATTCAGAAATATCTAAATATTTGGCTCTCTGTAACACTCCAGTAAGTACTTAACCCCTCCTGCTATCCTTTACCTTTATAAGAGTGAGATCAGGCCAAAAATGGAATACTGTTATCATATCTCCACCCTTCAACCTCTCTTCCACAGGTGAAATATTGGCAAGCCTTTCACTGGTCTACTCCTACTTCCAAGGAAAGTGCTTAGTGAAACTACTTTCTCTGGTCCAGCTGAGGCAAATCTTCACAGCAAGAACACGCCATGCCACTTACATAGTAGCAAATCCCCGACATTCCTTCTGTATTCCATTGGTGAGAAGTAAGTTCCACTCGAGCAGCTTCTTCCTACGAACCCTTGCCCTGTGGTACCAACTCTTAACTGGATGATTCTTCGATCACTACAATCTTAACCTGTTCAAGTCTAGGTTTAGCCATTATCTTCCACTCCTATACTTACAAATGGCCTCCAAATGTAACCTTTTACCTGGAGTGACCCCCAGGCCTGGTAAAGGGTGAACCTTGCTGTAAAAAAAGAAACTTTATGACAATTGAATTATATCGGGTTTATTCAGTGCTTTTTAAAGACTTTTTCTCAGTAAGACTTGAATTATTACATGTAACTGTTTTTAGTTAATTAGAGAAAGCCACAAAATAAGGAAATTAAATATGAAAAAATACAAATTTTAAAAAAATTTAAAAAATACAATTGTGAAAGTTTTCTCCCTTGAAGTAACTGTTCCGTCCTGCTACCACCACCACCTGCAGGTGCTTGAAATCTATATCATTTCTTTGCAGTCTTGACTGTTTCTGTTTTCATAACAACAAAATATCAGAATAACTAAAACTTAATTAGCCAAATTAATTTGACATTCATTCTTCTTCTTTTATGTGCCATGTCCCTTCATAGCTCCCCACAACTTCCTATTTATTGTCACTCTAAACAGAGTTTTTACTCTCATTATCTTTCTACCACCCATATATGAAAGCTCCTTATATAAATTATGTAATATTTCCCTCTGACTCTTCAATATGTCCTGTGAGTGTCAAATTTTCTCAGCCTTCTTTCCTCATTATGCATGTTTTGGAAATTTCAACTGCCCCTTTCTGATTCTAAGTACTTGTATCTTTTTGTTCACATTTTCCTTAAAATCTCCTTATTGCTCACATACTCTGTCTGTGATATTCTTAATATATGTCTGTATAATCACTTTTCTGTTGCTTCAAGTCTCCTCTTCATCTGTGAAAAAAAAAAAAAATGACGATGTAAAAAAAGTTTTCACATGTTTCATCCTTTAAGATTTTAGGACTTCATCAGACTAAGGTGATGTTTATGCTGATGTGACTGTACATGCTCACAAAGGAAAGGGGACATTGAGAATTTTTAATTTTTTTTTTTTTTAAATATGTTTTGGGAAACCACATGAAATCAGTTAGATTATATAACCAAAACATATATTTAAAAAAAATAAAAATTTAGATTTAAAATTTTCCACCTCCCCTAACGCATTCCCTAAAGGATGAAACTTTCTGCCTATTTTTTTCCCCTAAAATTGGTCTTGATATACAAAAAAATGAAAATCGTTTTTCCCACCACCATATAAGAAGATTGATATTACATAGCAGTTCAGCACTCTTTTCTTTGTTTCTAATGAAATTGTTCTTTTTCTTAACACAGTGCTTACCTTTTAGGAGACAACTTTCACTATTCCAATGTGCCTTCAGACTTCTTTATCATATTTTCCATCAACTCTTCCAGCTTCTTGCTTTCTAATCAAGTTTGATTATAAATAATTTAAATGCAATGTCAATCATTGTCTTCCTGATTTCACTTTTTTTCTCTGGTTCTCACTCCTTAGTAATGCTTCTGTTTTCTAATTCTTTCACACCCAGTAACATTTTGTATCTTAATAGATTTATTGCCTTGAATGGGGTGAAAAGGAATATATTATAATACATCCCAGATACTGTCTATATTTCTGAGATGAGGTATTATGTACATTATTTACATTATTCGGACCATTGTCCTCATCTTTGTCGCCATATTTATCACAATGTTTCGGACGTTGTATGCTTCGGCCTTCTTCAGGTGGTTGGAATGTCGAACTGAACCCTTTATTTTGCTCACTGGGGTAGACTGTTCTAGTTCCATGTGCCATGTTTGATGGATGTCAGCTATCAGTTATCTCCTGTTAATTTTCCCTCTGAAAATTCTCCCCTGCCTTAAACTCACACTCTTTGGGTCTTGTCACTGGATCTAACCAACGGCTCTAAAGGCAGTGGAGAACTTTCAGAGGGAAAATTAACAGGAGATAACTGATGACATCTATCAAACATGGCACGTGGAACTAGAACAGTCTACCCCTGTGAGCGAAATAAAGGGTTCAGTTTGACATTCCAACCACCTGAAGAAGGCCGGAGTGTACAATGGCCGAAATGTTGTCATAAATATGGCAACAAAGATGAGGACAATGGTCCGAATAATGCAAATAATGTACTTCCCAGATAGTTAAATTTCAGTAATTCTCTGATTCTGACATCTCCAATTCATAGTTCAGTTCTTTAGTTGTCCCTTTTGCTAATGACTCTAGATTCTGTCTTTTTATATAGTTCAGTTCTTTGCAATGCACAATGAATTAAAATTTGATAAGTAAAAAAAAGTATCAATAAATATATTAATGGTAGTTAAAAATAAATCCTCAGTCGAGGATTTGAAAAAAGTTTGATTGAAGGTCATTGTTGGTATACTAGAAGTCACATTAGGTTGATGGCACCAGACAGACAGGCAAAAAAAGAATGCGATAGATAAACATGAATAGTTGTACAGATTATTAATCATTATTTTTATATCACTATTCATGTCTCAGTTTCATTTTCAGACATTTTTGCAAAATATCTTCAAAAGACATAAAACTGTCCCAGATTTATTTCTACAATTATCTAATATTTTTCATTAATTTGAAGAAATGTTTCAAATTTTAAAAAAAGATAAGACCAAACAATATTTCTGTGAAAGAATATTTCTTTTTTTGAAAATCTCTTCCTTCAGATTTCAGACCATCTTACCACATTCTCTGTTGACTTCACCACATACCCAAATTTTTCAGCCGATTTCTCAACACTGGCCTTGAAAAAGGAAAAAAGAAAAATAAACAAATAATTAAATAAAATTTAAGAAATTCAGTGAAAAACATTTTTTTTTTCAAATTTATTTCCTTTGTGTGGCACATGAGCATAATTGTGAAGCACCTTTCAAGAATGGAACTTACTGTATACTAGTAATTGCTCAGCTAGACTAGCTTGTTAACCATTACTCTACATTTAGGCAACCTATTAATTCTCTTATAAAAACCATGTCTCACTTTTCAACCTCAGATGCAATATAACAGGTGCATTGGCAGCGATTATTACATGTGCATCATGAATAATTATGAAAATCTATATAAATTAAAATTCATAAAACAAATAAATTTCATGCTCTTCAATTATAACATATTTTGTAAGTTGACCAACTTCAAACAAAATAAAATTTATTTTTCTTAAATATTATTAAAGAATCATTTATATTTAAAACTATATAATTAATATTTCTTCTTTCTTTGAATATTACAGTACTGACTCCTAATAATTCTTTAAATATTTACTGAGTTTAACTTAGTTTCACAGAAGGCTATGTACAGGGATGATGATCAAACTCATTGCACATATTTAGCTATAGTGGAAGTTTCTGGTTAGCAAGGTTTAATTACCATTTTTAAGCTACATTCAGGCTGATAAATGTTGTTAATACTGTTTATTATAAACAGAGCATTTACTTAAATATTTGTATCTATAACAATAAAATATAAACGGAAAATATATAAATATATTAAAACAATTGTCAGACTTAGTCCAATTCATGATATATGTGTGTATATATATATATATATATATATATATATATATATATATATATATATATATATATATATACACATCAAAAGGCACTGTACTCTTCTGTGCACTGGTAGTACTGAGAGGTATAACTTTGTGATAATAAAACCTAAGGGGTGTTGTTCATTGTGTTCATGGCAAATATTTGCCCCAACTCTGTGTTATCAGCATTTCCAGTAAGTGTGGCTGATTCTACACAAGCCTTCATTACTCTAAACAAATCTTTTGTGTGGATAGTCTGCAGTTCAGTTCTGTGTTACTCTTTTGCTATTTCACCTGAGCAACAAGTCCACTGGTGAGAGAGTTAAGGTGACGGGGACAGGTACAGGATTAAAACCTGAACTGAAAGACACTTATATGTCCAAAAATGACAGGGAGAGTCCGTCCTATATATATATATATATATATATATATATATATATATATATATATATATACACACACACACACACACACACACACATATATATATATATATATATATATATATATATATATATATATATATATATAAATTTTAAATTAATATTTTCACCCTTGAAAGTGAAGTCTGAAGATCCAGAGAAAATAAAATCTCTGGTCAAATAAATTATAACAATGGAACCTTAAAAGTGGTCTGTTTTTTTCATTAAATTAAAATATATATATATATATATATATATATATAGGCAGACAGATAGATAGATAGATATAAAGAGGCTTAAATAGATAGATATAAATGGGCTGATATATATATATATATATATATATATATATATATATATATATATATATATATATATATATAGATAGATAGATAGATAGATAGATAGATATGATCTGGCTGAGATAGATAGATAGATAGATATTAACAGGCTGATACTTAGATAGATAGATAGATAGATAGATAGATAGATAGGGAGTGTAAGTGAAAGATATACATGAATGCTGAAGGCAACTATCGAACTCTGTACTGAAGAATCAACAATTACCAAACAATGGCAAGCAGAAGACAGAATAAGAAAGAAATAAGGAAAAAAATAAACTGATTGACTGATTTGTTTTTTATGGCTTCTCAACAATCAGCAGGTTATTTAAAGCCAGAAAATACTTTAGATTGTGAGAATTTTTGGGAGATGATAATGATCTATTGATAAAAGTGATACGAACTTACCCATAGATGGAGGAGGAAGAAAAGGTGGATTCATAACTTTCCTAAGGATATTTGCACATAAGGAAATATAATGAGCCTAACTGGAATTAGAACTCTGCTCTCCAATTTCGAGCTGTTATCTATTACACTACCCACACATTCAATCTTATAGCACCTGGAATTTCCAAGCAGTCACTTATCTAAGTATTGACCAGGCTCAATGTTGCTTAACTTTGGTTATTCTATGAGATCTAGGTAATGTGGCTGTAAGCCAAAAGAAAGTAAAAATTAATTAGAAATTCATAGAAAGGTGATAGCAATTGTCTAAGAGGAAAATAAGTGGTCCAGATAAAGAGTAAGAGAACTCCATGTAAAGAAGAGAAAAGAGAAAAATATAAAAAGGAAAATATACTGTGAAAAATGAGAAAAAATCAGCAGACAATTGGAAACAATAAAAATGATAACAGAAATTCTTTTTCTTCTGATGTTGCTTTTTCATTTGTTTATTTTATTCTCTCCTTTACAGCATATTTCTTTTTCTTTTTTTCCTCTTTCTTTTCTTTCTTTTTCATTCTTTTACTTTTCTTTCTTCCATTTTTTTCATCATTATCTTCATTTTTCCCTTTCTTCATTTTTCTTTTGTTTTTTGCATTTTCCTTTCTTTCATTTTTGCTTTCTTTCTTTTTCCTTGCTTTCTTTTTCTGTATTTCTACTTTTCTTTATTTTTAGGATTTTCCTTTCTTTTTTTTTTCCTTTTTTTTCCATGCTTTCATTTTTGCCTTCCTACTTTTTCTTTTTTATCCTTTTTGTCACTTTTTTTACTATTACTTTTCTTTTTTTCTTTCTTTTCTTTTTCATTTTCCTTTTCACTTTTTTCCTTATTTCCCTTCCTTTCATTATCTACCATCTTTTTATTATCTCCCTTTTATTTTTGCTTTCATTTTCTTTTTACTTTTCTTTTCACTTTTCTTTTCTTTCTTTTTATTTTATATTCTTACTTTTCCCATTCCTTTTCATTTTTCTTTTCTATTTTTCCTTTCATTTTCCCTTTGTTTTCTTTTTTCTTTTTTCCTTGTCTTTTCTTTTCCCCCTTCTTTTCTCTTCCTGCTTTTACTTCCTCACATTGTCTTACTTTTGTTATTGCATTTCTTTTCGCCTCTCTTCTTTGTTTTCTGAGCTTCTTTATTTTTTCTTCCTTTTATCTTTTTTACATTTTCCTACGTTTTAGCAAAATCACCAAATTTTTTTTCCTGAAAATTTCCCCATAGTGAAATAAATTATTTCATAAAAAGTTTTCTCTCTCTTTAAGCTGTTATTTATAGTCAAGGTTTGAGACTGGAGAAGATTGTCTATATTTTTGGAGGGTATCTTTCTTTCATTCAGCTTCCAAGTGTCTGTCCCTTGATCTGCTTGTCTGTCTGTCTGTCTGTCTGTCTGTCTGTGAATCTCTATCTTCTTCCTTTATGCTATTTTTTTTAAATATTATGTTTTATTTTTTCTGTATTTTCTTTATATTAAGAGAATCAGATGCAAATATATGTTTTTGTTTTAAGCAGTTTTGCTTCACTTGCACAAATTCTATTTTTTTTCACTTTGTGTTTTCCTCTGCAATATCTTTCCAATGGCTTCACATTTTGTCTTTACAAAGCATTTAGCAATGCTTTTATCAAAAAATAATTACAGTTCTGAAAAAATAAATATGTGTAATGGACTGAATCCGTTCAGTGCTTAAATATTGCAGTTAGTGATTGATATTTTTTTTGCTCTGTCAATCTTATAAGGTCATTTTGCAACAAAAACATATATACATTCATAATAGTATATATATATATATATATATATATAATAAAACGATAAAATAAAAGATGAAAATTACAGATAAAGTTCATTTTCTTCAGAAACAGTCATTCATGTCTGTAGTTCACTGATACTAACAAGCAGAGATTTTTTTTCCTGATGATGGCCATGTTGGCTGAAACTAGTTAAAGAACATAATTGAAATAATAAAACAAAAAAAATATTAATATTGAACCCAGTGGGTTTAAAAATTTTAATTTTTTAATATTTTTATTGTTCTAAACATATATATATATATATACACATATCCTCCATGGGGGTAGTAGTTAGGTTTGAACTCTTTAAAAACTCTTTATTTTACTTGCATCATCATCACTTGACAAGACAGCAGTGTTGAAACAAAATGACTATTTTTGTAGTGATGTTATAACATACTTATGTTATAATTTTAAATAAATATCATATATATATATATATATATATATATATATATATATATATATATATATATATATATATATATATATAGGAGACACGGTGGAGTAAGGGATAGCAGCTTGAATTTAGGAATCACGGAGCTGAGTTCGAATTCCAGTCAAATCCATTACATTCACTTATGTGCTAATACCCTTGGGAAAGGTATGAATCCTCTTCTTCTCCCTCCAGCTATGGGTAAAATAGCAGGACAGACTGGGTTCTATAGCCTTGGATGGCAACTGGTCTAGGAGAAGGACAACTCTGAATTCAAAACCTGCGTAGGGTCATTTGGGAACCTTGTGGCATTTGGTGCACCAGGTCCCTGTATTCGTCCCTTCAAAAAGTGTGGATGGTCCTGCACAAAGCCTTCACCACTATAATCAAATCTCATGTGCTGGTGTCGGGCTGTCGGTTTCCTGGAAACTGATCTGCTTGACCTCATACGTTAAATCTCGACGGGAGAGTCGATTATATATATATATATATATATATATATATATATATATATATATATATATATATATATATATGTGGGCTTATACAGGGTGCTACATGTAAATTGTCACTGGAAACTCCAATATGAACATTTCAGAGTATTTGTGTGTCAATTTGAGGACATTTCAGAGGATTCAGAAAGAGTTGGATGAGTCTTATGGTGATTACAAAGGTGTTTGGAGTGATCACTAGTGATGACAATGTTATGCCTTTATTCATCTTCCCACAGGGCCTCAGACTCAACACGGAATCCTACATCAAGTGCCTTGAGGAGGTAGTACTACCATGGATCAAGAGGGTGGCTGCTGGAAGGCCCTATGTCAGGCAACAAGACTCTGCACCATGCCACACAAGCAGGAGAACCCAGTCATGGCAGTCAGACAATTTCTGCCACCACATCACCCCTTACATCTGGCCACTTAACTCCCCAGACTGCAACCCCCTTGATTATTATGGGTGGAGCACAGTCGAGTGAGAGACCAACTAAACTCCTTGTAACACCAAAGATGAACTAAAGGCAAGGATTATGGCAGCATTCATCAACTTAAACAAAGAGGTTGTCCTGAAGGGTTTCAGGAGATTCCAACATCCTCTTGAGGCTGTGGTTGAAGCCAATGGTGATTATAACTGTAACATTGGATGTCAGTGTTTTTTTTTTCATTTTTACATAATTTAGATGACAATTTATCCATCGCACCCTGTATATAAGCAATATTTTCATGTAGAATTAACGGAATGTTTTCTACGAAATCTATCTATCTATCTATCTATCTATCTATCTATCTATCTATATATATATATATACATATATATATATATATTGTCATACACACTGTTTCACAGCGCATCAATGTGGCTAGACATCTGATTGCCTCAGACCGGGATTGAAACCTGACTGATGTGGTATCAGTCAGAGATTTTACACTTAAGCTGTCGGTGCATGGCAAGGATGAAGGTGAATTTAGAGATATTTATTTTTAGACAATCACACCAGTGACTGGAGAACTCAGTTCGTTTTAAAGAAGAGTCTTGCATCAGCAGCAGTAATAATCACTGTTTACAAACTTTTCTCCCCAAAGAGCTCAACCAAAATAATTTTTTCAAGAGCATGAATATTCCTCATCATTTGATGCAATATTTTAATTATGAGTATGAATTTTCACTCTATTATTTTAGATCAAGCACTATTACTACTAGCACGCAGTATGTACTATTTTATCTATCTATCTATCTATCTATCTATCTATCTATCTATCTATCTATTTTAGTCTGTAATCTATCTATCTATATGTCTCCATACACACACACACATATGCATGCACACACACATGCACACACACACACACACATATATATATATATAATTTAGATAGATAGATTTTCATATATATGCATAAACATATATATATATATATATATATTTATATATATATACATGTTTATGTATATATATGCAAATCTATCTATCTAAATTATATATATATATGTGTCTGTGTGTGTGTGTGTGTGTGTGTGTATGTTAAACCAATGTTAGGAAATTGAAAAAATTGTCATCTGATGCATTCATCAGACTGAAGCTATGTTTATGTTGATGTAACTACACATGCATGAGAGAAGAGGGGATGCTAAAATTTTAGGCTTTTAGATGAAAAATATTTCTTTTATTTTAATATGAAAAAGAAACTAAATTAAATTGGCTAGACAATATATTAAATAACCTCTTGAAAAAAAATTTCAGCATCTTCTTTCCTTCATGCTCATGTGCAGTTACATCATCATAAACATCACTTTAATTTTTCCACTTTGTCATTAATATTCCTAATAGATATATATAAATATAAATACTTGTTACAAAATAAAATCATTGCATTTGCCTTGATAAAGTCTCTCAGAGATAATGTTGTTATTCATATTGTTCTTTTACAGATATACTCTATCTGAAATTTTTACCCACACACACATACATATACACACATTCACATACACACACATATATATACACACACATATATATATGTATATATAACATGTATATATAAAACACCCCCCCACACATACATATAAAATAAGCACATACACAAACACCCCCTACACACACATGTATATATATATATATATATATATATATATATATATATATATATATAGTCCTGATGATAGTGTCTAGCATGAAACAGTTTGTCACTTCTGAGTCACTTTTGTATTTGCATATGCTCCATCCCTGATATTGAGGACTTTATTCCATAAATATAAAATACCTTAAAACTATGAGTTGAACATCAAATTAGGTCAGATATGGATAGGAATCCGACAAGAAGATAAAATGAAATGAAGGACAAAGTCAGAAAGGAATCTTAATGTTTCAGGTTTATTAAGGCTTCGTCAGAGATCGAGAATAGAAATAAAAAAGCAAAGAGACAGGGTACTGGAATGTTATGATTACTCCTCTAAGTGTGTCACGTGCTGTTTTCCCTTGTCTCTATTTCCTTCTATCTGACATGTGAGTGCCATATTCCCCAAGCCTTTCTTTCTCATTACGTATCCCAGAAATTTCAGCTGCCACTTCCTGATGTTAAGTATAAGCTTTCTCTTTGTTTGCATCCTCTCCAAAACCTCATCGTTGTTCACACGCTCGGTCAATGATATCCTTAGCATCCTTCTGTAGAACCATACCTCCGTTGCCTCGAGTTTCTTCTTCATCTTTAAG
This sequence comes from Acanthosepion pharaonis, assembly GCA_903632075.3. Classification (NCBI taxonomy): domain Eukaryota; kingdom Metazoa; phylum Mollusca; class Cephalopoda; order Sepiida; family Sepiidae; genus Acanthosepion; species Acanthosepion pharaonis. The sequence goes on from CAHIKZ030001112.1 coordinate 861,828, forward strand.
GAGACTGTCCAACTCATAAAGGACAACAGATTTTAATTTTTTAAGGTGACCATGCCCATAAGATGCACACATATACATGTATTTATTTACAAATTTATGATTTGAAGATCAAATGTAGATTAGATATGGATAGGAATCTGACAAGATGATAAAATGAAATAAAAAACAAAGTAGGAAATGAATCTCAATTTAACGTTTCACCTTTATCAAGGTTTCATCAGAGATCGAGAATACAAGTGAAAAAGCAAAAAGACAAAGAACTGGAATATTATGGTTTTTGTAGTTCTCATTGGTCAGAAACATATTGAAATTCATTTCCTACTTTGTTCTTTATTTCTTTATTTCATTTCATAATATATATATATATATATATATATATATATATATATATATATATATATATATATCAAACATGGACTTTGAATGATCCATCAAGAGATGCACTTTTCTTAAAGAGTGGACTTGAACTTTGCTTGACACTGACAATATTCCATGGATGAGTGGTTTAAATACATGCCAGACTTTTAGGTGTTTTCCCCTTACAAAGAGAGCAAAGGCACATTTTCTTTATCAAGACTCTCAAGTGCACAGGCTGGTAGATGTAAATTTACACTGTTTAAAAAGTGGATGTCTGTTCAAACAACTGTATGTACAAAACCTAATGCTTAGTTTTATTTAATTTTTTTTCTCATTTTGATTCATTTTATTTTACATAATGCTATTTATTTATTTTTATATATTTCTGTTTTTTTAAAATTAATCTGTTACTATTATTGTCATTTATTTTAATTATTTGCCTACATGCACATATCTGAATGCAACGGCTTCAAACTGGTCAGTTTGATATTGTGTTGAAACTTTTAAGAAAGACTTTCCATGCATATTTTCTTAACTAACTTCAAGGAAAGTTTGGAACTTGATAGGCCCATAAATGAAAAAGAAAATATATTTTCTTTCTTATCGTTTGACCTTTTTTTCTTTTTCCATTTGAGGTGGTTTGGCTATAAAATCTCAAAGATGATTCCTCCTTTAAGCAACGTCAACTTACCAAAAGATGAGACCAAATATAATATCCTCCAGCACATATGTATGTGTGTGCTTGTTCTGTATTGTGCAATGTCTGGCTGGTGGTTATGTCTGTGCACACTGAGAGTAATGGGTTGGCAACTTTCTGATTGCTGTATCCTGACTAGTAACAAGGAACCTAAACTCTTAGGTAGTCTTTAGAGAAGCTGCTCTGGCCAGCAGTCACATAATATCAGGATTCTTGCAGTGCCATGACATGCATAGATAGATGTCCCTGCAAACACTTTCAGTGAGCAACTCTGAGGTCAAGCTATGCTATAGTCTTCACCACCATCCAGCCAGCCTATGTTGCTTTAGAAGATGAGCAGTAACTTTTATTTTTGATCTTTACCACCCGAAAAGTTTTTCTTGTGAATACAACAATTAATGAAAATAAAACTAAACCAAATTTTTCAAAAAACACCTGATCCCTTTAACGATTCTTTCATCAAGATCATAGAATTCATATTAATTCCTGTGGTGTAGAATCTTTTCTCTTGGAATATTCTCTAGACATCCGAACTCTCTGTAAAATGTGCCTCAATCTCTACCACTGAATCCTCTGTTCCTGACTATCTGTTTCTTTATCAAAAGAATTCTAGGGTGCACATACATAGTGTCAATGTCTATGTTTGTGAAAATCTCCCAATGGCAAAAGAATTGTCTCTTGCATTTCCAGATTTTTGTTACATATGCTCCCAACTTTCACTATTAAATTCTATCAGTTTTCTCTTCTCTTCACCGGACTTTTGATTGTTAGACGGATTATCTGACACTATAGAAATGGCTTGCTCGCTACATTCATTGGTAATTATTTTCGTGTTTGGCAATTTCAGTGCTCATCATGTAAAGTGGCTTCATCATTTTAATATCACTTACCTTGCTAGCATCTAGACTGAACATTTCAATTGCTTAAGCTTTCAGTTAAATAGTAGATTTCTTCACTCAATTTCATTGTAATTCTGATAGACACAGTTCTTTACTTGATCTCCATTGCTATGTTTTACATTTCAGTCATTTTTGACAACTTGAATTATGTGTTAGTCTCTATAGATATTTCTTTCTATTCCATTTCCAAATCACAAGACATCATTTTGTTACCAATGCAGTAATTGGGATTCATTTCATAATTTTCTTTGCAAAACCTCTTGGAATGAAATTTTGAATCTTCCTATTGAAACTTCTGTCACTGAGGTTTCTTTCTGAGTTAAATGAATTTTTTGCTTTGATTTTATTTAAAACTTCCTTATTGTGTACACATACTGTCCATAGTTTTCTCAGTATTCCTCTGTAGAACCACATTTCTGTTGGTTCCAGTGTTCTCTTCATCTGTGGGGAAATTGTCCAGAATTCACTGCCATATAGAAGGATGGATATTGTATATATGTTTGCCAATCTTTTCTTTGTGTCTAATAAAATTTTCCTGTTTCTTAATATTTTTATCAACCAAGGTTCCTCACATATTTTTTTTTAATTTCTTGAATAAAGAAGTTAGCATGTGCTTCTGGATGCCAACACTAATTAATTTACCATGTCACACATTTAGTCATAGAGAAGGTGAAACCATGTTTAAGCTTATGCTGAGTTTTCTAACTTAAATCCATAAAGAAAGCAACTTGGATAAATAAAGGTCTTGATTTTTCAAGATGGAGTTAATAGTTATTCCTGCATGATGACCTTTTCTATACAAAACTATAGAAATTTTAACATAAATTAGTTAAAACAAAATAAACCATTAACACCCCCCCCCACACACACACACACAAAAAAATTTTTAAAGAGAAAAATGGGAGGTAATGTTTTTGGAAATTTCACTTCTTTTTATTTTCATATTAATACTGACCAACACATTTAATTTTTTTTAAGTGGAAATATCTGTTGTCTGAGAGTTTCGACAAGAAAATCAGGTTGGCTTCTCTAGAACGTGTGAAAAATAAAACCAAAAAATGAATTATTTAAATAAATGAATGATTTCTTAAAAAAAGAAAAAGGAAAAGAAGGAAGGAAGGGAATGAGTGAAAATAACAAAGAAAAATTCAAAGAAAAATCAAAAGCAAAAGAAGGAAAAAGTGGGAAAAGTTTTTGCAAAAGATGATGAAATGGTAGGAATAAAAAGAAAAAAACAAAAATAGAAAAAAACAAAGAAATTAAAAAATTAAACTAAAAAGAAATAAATAAAAAAAAAGAAAATGAAAAATGTGAGAGAAAGACACTAGAAAGAAAGAATGAATTAATGAAAGAGGAACTATAAAAGAAAGAATGTTAAATGTAAGAAGAAAAGAAAAAAGAAAAGATAAAAAACTGAAAATAAGAAAGAAAAGGAGAGTAAGAAGGAAAGAAGAAAGAAAAAAAGATGAAAAACTGAAAATGAAAAAGCCAATACAAAGAAAAGAGGTAAAATAAATGCAAAAGAGAAAATGAAAAAAATATAAAGAATTATTAAAAAAGAGCTTAAAAACTGGACAGGAAAGACAATAGAAAGAATGAAGAAAAGAGGAAAGAAAAGAGAGAAAGAAAACAAAGAGATTAAAGAGAATGTAAAGAAAGCAAAAGACAATTGAATAAAGTTGTCTAAATATCGCTAAAATAAAGGAAGAAATGGATGAAAATGGTAAAGCAAAAAAAAAAGAATTTGAGAAAGATCCTTATTAAGGAATGAGTGAAAATGAAAGAATTTCAGAAAAATCATTATTAAGGAATGAGTGAAAATGAAAGAATTTCAGAAAAATCATTATTAAGGAATGAGTGAAAATGAAAGAATTTCAGAAAAATCATTATTAAAGAATGAGTGAAAATGAAAGAATTTCAGAAAAATCATTATTAAGGAATGAGCGAAAATGAAAGAATTTCAGAAAAATTATTATTAAGGAGAGAAGACAATAAAAGAATAGGAATCAAGGCAACAGGATCACAATTGATATTGCATTTAAATTTTTGAAGATCAAAATTCACTGAGAAGCAAGAAGCTGGAAGGCAGTTCCACAACTTAGAAGTGTAAAACTCTTAGCATAGAACTTATGTATTTTTTAATCATTTCACCCCATGCAAGGCAGTAAAGTCACTAAGAAAGAAGTGGTTGCTGAGAGTAAAAGGATAAGAAAAATGATAAACATTATTAAGAAGTGAGAACAACAGAAGAGTAGTCAAGAAGACAGTAGATAATGATTGACATTGCATGTAACTTTTTGAAGATCAAAGCCAGCTGGAAAGCATGGAAGAGAGTTCTACAAATGAGAAATAAAAGAAAAGAAACTCTTAGCATAAAACTTAAGGTTACATCTAGCCAATTCAACTGTAAAATGATGAGACCTTGCTGCCAATCTAGTACTGCACTTAAATTCATAAAGTCTAGGTACCATAGAGCAAAGTTCACCAGAACAATTACCATGAAAGTATTTACAGAAAAGGCACAGGGATGCTACATTACATCAGTGGGAAAGTAACTAAAGCTGAGATACCAGGTCAGGACCATGAATATTGCTGATTCTTTGTTAGATTTAATCAAGAATTTCTAAATATATAGCAAGAGCACCGGATCATATGTGATAGCAATATTCAAAGCATAAATTATAAATATGTAAGATAGATTCAGGAGAGAAAAAGTATCTAGTACAACACAATGAACCAACATTCTTAGCTGCAAACCTAGCAATAGGTTCAATATAATCTTTCCACTTCATGTCAGCTGAGAATGTTAGCCTGAAAAGGTTCAATGAACCACTCTCCTGGACGTTAGCATCATGCGATGCTGAGGCAGAAAGGGCACTCTCAGAAGATTAATAGAAAGAAGCTTGATTTTGGAGGCATAAAAATTAACGAGTCGTTACTTGCTCTAGTTAACAGCATATTTTAGGTCATTTTGAGGTCAGCTGCAATTTTGACCATATCAAACCAACCAGACTTACCATCAAGACAGGAGTAAATAGACGTTTCATCAGCATAGATATTGAGTTGAGAACTGAGACCATTAGGAAGGTCATTGATGAAAGTTAGGAACAAAGTAGCTTCAGGAATAGAGCCCTGAGGGACACCTGTATTAACATAAAAAGATCTAGAAGAGTGGATGTTCTGGATAATTTTTATTTTGTCGATACATCTGGCCATTTAACCTGTAAAATGTTGGAGACCTAGCTGCCAATCCAGTACTTCATTTAAATTTGTAAAGATGAGACTCCAAAGGGGAAAGGTCATCAGAATGATTACCATGAATATATATATATATATATATATATATATATATATATATATATATATATATATATATATATATGACATTTTTTTATGTTTATACATTCTTTTTATAGATACAAATATTTAGGTAATGCTCTGTTTATAATAAACAGTATTAATAACATTTACTGGTCTGAATGTCCAAGAAATTTTCATAGAAAATATGCATCCTCCAACAGGAATCGAAACTGTATCCTATACAGAACTGTCTTATAGCCTGACGTGACTTAACCTATTGGGCCACAGAGGAGCGTTCGGTGAGCAAGGTCAATTTTCCTGTTTTTAAACACAATTCTCCATGATTTTCTCTCATTCATTCATTCATATCTGCTCAATGCATATCCAAATGTAATTAAATGTGTTTACAAACAGTGAAATATATATATATATATATATAATATATATATATATATATATATATATATATATATATATATATATATATATATATATATATATATATATATATATATTAGTGTATACACATATCAGCATGTATATTCACACAGACACATGTATATTTATATATATAATATGAATTTAGTATAAGATACTAAATGCTAAAAGCATCAAATTGTACTTCATTTTACTTCATCTGTTCTTTCTCTCATTTATATATATATATATATATATATATATATATTTATATATATATATATATATAATTTGTATACATGTGCAGAAATACTATATATATATACATATTAATGTGCACATATCAACATTTATATGCACACTCACACACACACACACACATATATATATATATATATATATAAAATTTAATTGATATCTATTTGTATAAATGTGCAGAAATGTTATATGTATTATATATATATGCATATTAATATGCACATAGACATATCAACATTTATATGCACACACACACATATATACATGCATACTTCTAAGTATAGTTATATATATATATATATATATTGTCATATATATAATAAATAAATATAAAAGTTTATGTGCATGCATATATAATAATGTACACATTCATTTATCTCCTTGTACATATATGCATACATGTGTATATGTATATATATTATATGTATGTGTGTATATATACATACATACATATATATATATATATATATATATATATATGTACATATAAAATCATGTATAAGTGTATATTATATATATCTGTGTGTTAATTTTCACTTTTCTATTTTTTTATAACACAAATGCTTTTCCTATCTTCCACTGCATTTTCTTTTATTCTTGGCATTTTCTTCTTTATTTTGTATTTCATTCTTTTATTTCATTCATTCTTTGTATTTCATTCTCTTCTTTCTTTCATTCCTTCTATTTATTTCTTTTCTTTTTTTCATTCTATGTATTTCTTTATTTTGTTTCTTTCATTCTTTGTATTGCATTCTCTTCTTTCTGGATATTTCTTTTTCTTCTTTTTCTTCTTTGTTTCATTCTTTGCCTTTCATTCTTTCTTTGCGTCTCTTTCTATTTTGTTTATTTTTTTTCTTTCTTTTAATTTTATTTTGTGTGCATTTCTTTCTCCTTTTCCCACATCTTTCACCATTTCATTATTTCTTGCTTTTTTACAATACATTTTCTTATTTTTCTCTTTCTTCTGTGTCTTTCTTTGTATTCTTTCTTTGCATTTCTTTTTCTCCTGACATTTCTTTTTCTCCTGTATTTTATCATTTCATTCTTTCTTTGCATTTCTTCATTCTATTTTCTCTCTATTTCTTTATATTTTTGTCTTCATTCTTTTCATTCATTTCTTTATATTCTCTCATTCCTTGTTTTGATTTTTTCTTCATATTTTCCTTTTCTTTTTCTATTTATTTATTTTTTTCCCCTTTGTCTTCCGTTTTCCTTTGCATTTATTATGTTTTTTTCACATTTTTTTTTATTTTTCCTCCATTTTTGTACTTATTCTAGAAATTCTTCCTTTTCTTTCTTATTTGTTGATTTCTTTCCATGCATTTCTTTCTCTTTGTTGCTTGAAAAAGTTTACTTTTAATTTATTTATTTCTCTGTAATCTTTCTTTTTGTCTTCCCTAGTAATGATTTATTTTTTCTTTCATTCATTCTTTCTTTCTTGTCACTTTTTGAATTTTCTTTTCTTTCATTCTTTATATTTCATTCTCTTCTTTCTTTCATTCTTTTTATTTATTTCTTTTCTTTCTTCCATTCTTTCTTTCTTGTCTCTTTTTATTTTATTTTCTTAATAGTTTGCATTTTTTATACAATTCTTTTTCTTCTTTTTTTGCAGTGCTTTCTTTTTTCTTTTTCTTTTTCTTTTTCTTTGTATTTCTTTCTTACTTTACTTTTCTACATTTTTTTATTTCCTTCTTATCTCTTTTGCTTCTTTATTCTCACTTTTGCATTTTCTTTCTTATTTTTTTTACTCTTTCTCATTTTTCTTTGCATTATTTCATTCATTCTTTTTTTCTTTCTGTGTTGCATGTTCTTTCTTTGGATAAATGTTCATATTCCCCTTTTACGGATCTACGCTATCTGAAGTTTTACATATTCTTTCCTTGTCTTCTTTCATTATTCTTTTTTATATTTCCTTCTCTTCTTTCTTTTCCATTAGTTTATTCTCTTATCTATTATTTTCCAGTAAATTTATGCATCATCTTTCATTTCTTTTTTCTATTTCTTTTCTCCCTTATATATTTTTTTTTTCATTTTCTTTCATTTTTTACTTTTTCCAATTCTTTTAATATTTTTATCCTTCATTTCTCTTGTCTTTCAACATGTCTTTTTCATTTTTCTTTTTCTTTACATAATTTTTTAATCTTCTTTTTCGTTTATTTATCTTCCTTCTTTTCCTTATCATTCACTCTTTTCTTTTTTACTTTACTTTTCTTTCATTTTGTTTTCTTTCATTTATCTTCCTTCTGTTCCTTATCTTTCATTCTTCTCTTTTCTTTCATTTTCTTTCTCTTTCATTTATCTTTCTTCTTTTTCTCATCATTCACTCTTCTCTTTTCTTTCATTTTTTCTCTTTCATTTATCTTTCTTCTTTTTCTTATCATTCACTCTTTTTTCTTTTATTTTCTTTCTCTTTCATTTATCTTAGATCTTTTTCTTATCATTCACTCTTTTCTATCATTTTCTTTCTCTTTCATTTATCTTCCTTCTTTTTCTTATCATTCACACTTTTCTTTTCTTTCACTTTCTTTCTCTTTCATTTATCTTTTTTCTTTTTCTTATCATTCACTCTTTTCTTTTCTTTCATTTTCTTTCTCTTTCATTTATCTTCCTTCTTTTTCTTATCTTTTATTCTTCTCTTTTCTTTCATTTTCTTTCTCTTTCATTTATTTTTCTTCTTTTTCTCATCATTCACTCTTCTCTTTTCTTTCATTTTTTCTCTTTCATTTATTTTCCTTCTTTTTCTTATCATTCACTCTTTTTTCTTTCATTTTCTTTCTCTTTCATTTATCTTCCTTCTTTTTCTTATCATTCACTCTTTTCTTTCATTTTCTTTCTCTTTCATTTATCTTCCTTCTTTTTCTTGTCTTTCATTCTTTTCTTTTCTTTCATTTTCTTTCTCTTTCATTTATCTTTTTTCTTTTTCTTATCTTTTATTCTTCTCTTTTCTTTCATTTTCTTTCTCTTTCATTTATCTTTCTTCTTTTTCTTATCATTCACTCTTTTCTTTCATTTTCTTTCTCTTTCATTTATCTTCCTTCTTTTTCTTGTCTTTCATTCTTTTCTTTTCTTTCATTTTCTTTCTCTTTCATTTATCTTCCTTCTTTTTCTTATCATTCACTCTTTTTTCTTTCATTTTCTTTCTCTTTCATTTATCTTCCTTCTTTTCCTTATCATTCACTCTTTTCTTTTCTCTCTTTCATTTATTATCCTTCTTTTAGTCAGACTTTCTTTGTTTTATCAATTTCTCTTTTTGCTTCCAGCACTTTTTTTTTTCACTTAGTCTCTCATAATTATTAGCCGATGATCTGCATTCTCATGCTCATCCTTGTCCCTACCCTAGCACTGACTAAATAACCACCCTCTTACCTGTTCGGACACCAACCAGCACCCACCTTTTCCCATGCTCTGAATACCTCCATATTTTGCACAGGCAGATCTACAGACAACAAGAAACCTAATTTTATTAACATTAGGGTGATGGCTCTCTAGACAGGATGGGACGAAATGGAAGATGAATGGGAAAAGAAAAAGGGCTGGGGATGTTGGGGGGGTGAGAGATAGAGAGAGAGAGAGAGATAGAGAGAGAGATAAAGAGAGAGAATTGAAAGTATATTGGTGGGTTCCTGGTGCTGGTGGGGAAGCTTACTTGCTGACTGGTTCCGGTACCAGCAGCTATGATGGTAGTAGGTTAGGTGGTTGAGGTAATTTTGATTAGATGTAGACAAGAGATGCTGAAGGAAAGTTGCATATATATATATATATATATATATATATATATACCTTTTCTCTTTCTCCAACTTTATTTTAGACACGCCCTTTTATCTTCATCCCTGTTTACATTCTATTCGTTATTTGTTTCCTTTCTTTATTTGAATTTTTTCTTCTTTCTTTTTCTCTTTCTTTTTTTCTCGTCTCTTTCTTTTCCCCTTCTCGTCTCTTTTTTTACTTTTTTAAATTCATTCTTTTGTTTTCATAATTCTTTCTTCTCATTTATCATGTTATCTTTCTTCTTCCTTGCTTTACTACATTTTCTTTTTTTCTCTTCCCTGCCTAATGTTTCTTGTTTTTATTCTCAAGGTAACATTTCTTCTTCTTCTTCTTCTTCTTCTTCTTCTTCTTCTTCTTCTTCTTCTTCTTCTTCTTTACTTTATCTCCCTGTTCTTATTATTATTCATCACTTTCTCTTCCCTTCTTCTTCTTCTTCTTCTTTACTTTCACCTTGTTCTTTTTCTTCTTCTTTGTTTTTCGTCTTCATCTTCTTCTTCATTTTCTCCTGCTTCATATTCTTTTTCTTCTTCTTATTCATCTTCTTTCTTCTTCTTCTTCTTCTTCTTCATCTTCTTCTTCTGCTTCTTCTTACAATAATAATAATAATAAAAAGAAGATCCATTCAAACATTTTTTCAGAAGAACTGCTGCTTTGTGGAACAGATGCCCATGTGGATACTTCTTTCAACACTACAATCTTAACCACTTGAAGTCAAGGGTCAATTGTTATCTAACCTCCTTATCTTTCACTTCTTACCACCTCCTCTTTTGCTCACATCACAAAGTTCATTCATCATGACCATTTTAACAATAATCATCTACCTTGAGTGCCTCTTGAGCTTTGCATTGGGGGAATGTGAGCATAAAAAAATTAATAATTCAAAATCATTTTCTTTTTGAAAAGTACAGCTGTTAACATTGCTTTGAAATCCAAGCAAATGCATCCATTATATTCCCACTTACCAATTAACCGTTCCATAACTGTGGTGTGTTTGCTGCTTGCTGCACAACTAAGCACCTGACCAGCTCCCTTCACATGTCTCAGTTGCATGCCAATGTCTGAATCCCTGGGAATGATCTTCCAGTCTACTCAGTAATGCTATCAGTCATTTTTTCTTCTTTTGCCTAAAGTATTACCTATTAGGATAGTCGTAGAAAGATTATTGCCTTTAGGGATGTGGCCATACCATTTCAACTTTTTTTTTTTACATTGGTTAGGTATTCCAATGGATTTACTTCTTGTCTGATTGTGTTTTCCCTATGTCATTAGTGATGTGGTCGACATAGTAGATGCCAAAATTGGTTTAGTAGCATCTCATTTCTAATTCTTGGATTCTTTGCGATACAAATGCATAAAAGAAAAAAAAATCAACATGCCTGAAATATAATCTTAGAATCATTTGGATGAATCAAATTAAGATTCTTGTACACTATGATTATGCTGGATCTTGTGCCTTGTCTTTCAAGATGTTTAGGATTTACAACATTCGTTATATAAAAGTATATCTTATACAGTGATGTTCCAAACACATTTTGGGATTTAATCATTTGCTCACAAATTTGTAAGAATAATTTTGGTCTAGGCAAATATACAACTTGTTCTTTCAGAAACTGTCAAAACTGTTAAATGTAGCTGTCTCTTCTACTCCAATAGCTTCATGTCTCGCACTTCTTGCCTGTGGAACTCCCTCCCCTTTTTCTTGTTTCCCTGATAGCTACAATCTCCAAATATTCAAATGTAATGTCAATCAATGTCTCCAGATGCCTTGATTTATCCTTCTCTTCATCCTTTCCTCTATCACTCATCTTTGCTCTCGTTCCAAATCTCTGCAACCCCTTGCATGCTAGTGGCTTCCCGCCTTGCTTGGGGTGAAACACTTAAAAAAAAAATGTCTCTATGGTAATTTAATCATTTTATCCCATGCAAAGTGATAATGCCACTAAGATGCAGGAGGTCATAGGGAGTGAAAGAGAAATGAGAAGACTTTCAGGAGGAAAAGAACAATAAAGGAACAGTATTCAGGAAGAGAGAAAATGGCAATTGACATTGCATTTAAATGTTTGAAAATTGTTGGTGGCAGGGAAGCAAGAAGTCGGAAGTGAGTTCCACAGGTGAGAAGTGCAAGTACAGAAACTATTAGTATAGAATTGACAGTTATCTATTTCCTTATAAAGAAACATTCATCATTCTTTAACTGAGCAACCAGTGCTACTTTTGGTTGAAATTTATAAAATCTTTCTATTAAAACAATTGTCTGGAAAATAAGCTTGTCAAGTCCTGTTCTTTCCAGTATTGAGTGAGGTTTCCTTCCTAATTTTTTGTTTCATGTAGTGTGGAATGCCAACATCTGGATTATGTCATTATTTTCTTTTTGAGTTATATTTGCAATGCATTTTAGTTGTTGCTAATGTTGAAAGTCCTCAAGTGATGCTTTACCATATTTTCTTCTTTTTAGCTTCCCTGCCTAATTTACGTAGTTTTTTATTCTCAAGGTAATGTTTCTTCTTCTTCTTCTTCTTCTTCTTCTTCTTCTTCTTCTTCTTCTTCTTCTTCTTCTAACAAGAACATTAATAATAATAATGATAACAATTAAACACGATTTGTACACACACAACAACACATACACTTATGTATGTATATACACATACTGTTTAATATATGCTATATTTTCTGGAAAATAAATTTCTCAAGTTCAGTAAATTTTGTTGTTCATTCCAGTATTGATAGGAGTTTCCTTCCTAACTTTTTGTTGGATGTAGTGTGGAATGCAAACATCTTGATTATGTCCTTATTTTCTCTTTGAGTTACATGTGATATCCATTTTACTTGTTGCTACTGTTGAAAGTCCTCCAGTGATATCGATATTATTATTTGGTACAGTTGTTTGTTTGGGATTCTGTAGAGACATTCTACAAGGTTTGAAGAAATATGCTTTTCACTAATACTTAAAGACTTCATTTGCTCAAAGCCATTTTTAATGATTAATCTAAATAATCAATTATATACAGTTGACAGTTTAGATATCTTTGAATGAGTTTGGCACTATGATTGACATTCATATGAAAGTTTTCATCTGACATAGCCATTTTAAAACATGACTTGAGTTGTTAGGTTACTGTTTTAGTTTTGTAGTAACTTGTGGTGTTGGGCAAAACTACACTTAGCATAGCCTATTCTGCATTCACTTTCCTTATCTCCTATACTAAATTTGTTAGAACTGATCTATCCACCAAGGTATTTGAAGTATTTAGTATTTACTAATTCCACATCCTGTATTTTTATGATAGATTAAGTGTTGGTGCTATCACTGCTTTCATTCCAATTCCAGATTATAGTTTGTTTTGGAAATGTTTATTTTGAGTCCTATTTCTTGGAACACTCTGTAGAGGATGTTGATTTTTTGTCCAAGATCATTCTTATCCCAGCTATGAAAACCTATGTCATCAGTATAGTCACACGCATCATCAGTACAGTGACCTCAAGAAGAAAGCAAGATCCCAGCCTTCTATTTATACAGGGTGCAATGGATAGACTGTCATCTAAATTATGCAAAAATGAAAATAACAGTGACATCTCATTAACTCTGTTGGGCAAAAGTATCTCTGATACAGCTTATACTATGTTCAGTTTCTTTTTCTCTTATATTTAATTTGTTATAGATGATCCATATGCTGATGTGTCTAAAGTGTTCAGTATTTACTAATTCCACATCCTGTATTTTTATGATGGATTCAGGGTAGATGTTATCACTGCTTTCATTTCAATTCCACGTCATAGTTTCTATTTTGGGAACAATTGATAGAGGATGCTGATTTAGTGTGTTCAAGATCATTCTTATCCCAACTATGAATAGCTATGTCATCAGTGTAGTCCATCTCAACATCAGTACATTGGATTCAAAAATGAAAGCAGGATCATTGTCTTCTATTTGTAGACTTGTTGGGGATGCAGTATGGAATGTTTAAATGGTTAGTACTCCTCTCGTCACATCTCTGTTTGTAAATGTGCCAGACATAGCCTAGGAAGAGATTAAATAGACTGGGGATCTCATTTCCTCCTTGTTGTACTTCTAATGATGTTTGAAATGTTTATTGAGAATTCTATTCCTTGGAACACTCTACAGAGGATGTTGATTTTTTGTTCAAGATCATTTTTATCTCAACTATGAATACCTATGTCGTCAGCATAGCCACACTCATCATCGATACATTAGCCTCAGGAGGGAAAGCAGGAATGATGTTCTCGATGTGGTATAATTACTAAATTACATATTTATATATATAACAAATAATGCATAGTATATTGATTTGCTTTTAAATGAGAAAATAAAAATTTGACAATAAAAAGACAAAGAAGAAAAGAAATAATAAGAAAAAATATATTTGATGATTTTTGGAAAACTTGTGTGAAAAAGAATTGAGATAAAAAGAAAGAAATCATAAAAAAATAAATCCCTGATCAAAAAAAAAAATGGAGGAAACAAAAACAGGGAAATAATGGAAAGTAAAATGAAAGTAGAGTGCGGTAATAAAATAAGCACATCCCATCTCCCCTCTCGTTTGTAACCATCCACTATCATAGAATAAACGTTTTCAGTGCTAAAGCTGAATTAGTCAAATAAAGCTTCATAAGCTTCTACTTAGAGTTGTTCCAATATTACAAGGAGCAAGACTAAAAAAAAAATGTCTAGAAAGAAGGCAAAAAAAGAGAGAAGGGAGAGAGTAAAATAAACAGAAAGGTGATTGAAAAAAGGAGAAAAATGAAAGGAAAAAAAAGAGACAGAGTGAAATAAAAAGAAAGAAAAAAGAGTGAGTGAAGTTGGAAAATGAGAGAGTAAAGAAAAAGATTAAAAGAAAAAGAAAGGATATGAGAAGAAAAATGAAATTAAAAAAATGAAAACAAAGAGAGGAAGAAAACAGAAAAAAATAAAAGGTTAAGGAGAGATTAAAATTAAAGAGAAAAAGTAGGAAGATGAGAAGTAAAACTGAAACAAAAAGAAAGAAAAAAGAAATTGGAAAATGAGATAAAAAAAGTGAATGGAATACAAAGAAAGAAAAAGAAATAGAGAAACTGGAAAATGAAAGAGAAAAATAAAGACAAAGAAAAATAAAATAAAAAAAGAAATTATCAAGTGTAAAAATGAAAATGAAAGAGGGTGAAAAAAAAGAAAGAAAAAAGAAACAGAGAAATTGGAAAATTAAAGGAAAAGGAGAGTGAAAGAAAAGAAAAGTGACTAGAAAGAAAAAGAAATAGAGAGAGAAGTTGGAAAATGAGATACGAAAAAGAGCGAGATCAAAATAAAAATAGAGAAGTTGGAAAATTAATGGGAAATGAGAGTGAAAGAAAAGAAAAAAAAAAGAAAGAAAAATTAATAGACAGAGAAGTTAAAAAATGTGAGATAAGAAAACTAGAGAGGCCAAAATAAACATAGAAATAGTAAAGTTGGAAAATGAGAAGAAAGAGAGAGAGAAAGAGAGAGAAATAAAAAAGAAAGACAAAGTAAGATCAGAGGGAGAAGCAAATGAAAAGGTGGCAAATGAAAGCAAAAAAGAAGCTGTTCCTCAGCAAGTAAATAAGAACACAACAAAGAAACGGAATATTTAGCTCATTTGGAAAAATGGAAAGATGGAGAAGAAAAAGAAAAAGAAAACAAATGGTATTACTGATATAGGTATTAAAAGAATTATTGGCTGGTGATGCCAGATACAAGTGGTTAGCCGATTTGATGATGGGCGGGAATATCTGTCTGCTGTTACAGTAGGAGATAATAGTTAAATCTGAAGTGCCAGTCAAGGACTTTTTGATAAAAGTAGAAGTTGTAGATAAAGGAGGTGCATTCAATGAAAGATTCCAACTTTTTCTTTTGCTTTCAATTCTTGTCCAATATTGAATTTCTACTTTTCCTGCATATATTTACTTAGTTTATTTGAGACTTGTTCGTATTTTAATATTTCTTCCCTCCCTTTAACCACACTTTATTATTTTCTGTTTCGAATATTTCACCGATGATGAGTTCTCATTCTTTGTTTCTTAGTGTATTATCCTATCGTACTATCAATTCTTTCTTATTTACTAGTTCTTTCTCTTTATATATTCTTTCTCAACTGTTTCAGGTTTGCTTTCTTCACTTAGCCCCTCTTCTTTTATTACCCTTTCTCAATATCCTTTTTCTTTCTTCTCACTCTCTCTCTTCTTTCTTTACACCTTCTCAATCTCCCTCTTTTTTTTTTTACACCTTCTCAATCTCCCTCTTCTTTACAACTTCTCAGTCTCTCTCTTCTTTCTTTACAGCTTCTCAATCTCCCGCTTCTTTCATTACACCTTTTCAATATCTCACTCATTTTAACACCTTTCAATATCTCTTCTTTCTTTACATCTTCTCCATCTCACACTTCTTTCTTTACACCTTCTCAATCTCCCACTTCTTTCTTTACACCTACTAAATCTCTCTCTAGTTTTTTACACCCTCTTCAATCTCACTTTTCTTCCTTTACAACTTCTCAAATGTTGCCTTTTTTTTACACATTCTTAAACTTTCTCTTCTTTATTTACAGCTTCTCAATCTCTCCTTTTTTACACATTCTAACTATTCCCCTTTTTTTTACACCTTCTCAATCTCCTTCTTTCTTTACATCCTCTCAATCTCCCTTTTCTTTTTGGCAACTTTTCAATCTACCTCTTCTTTCTTTATAGCTTCTCAATGTCCCTCTACTTTTTTGCAACTTCTCAATCTCACTCTTCTTCCTTTACAACTTTTCAATCACCCTCTTGTTTATTTAAAACTTGTCAATCTCCATCTTCTTTAATTAAACCTTCTCAATCTTCCTCTTCTCTCTTTACACCTTCTCAATCCCACTCTTCTCTCTTTACACCTTCTCAATCTACCTCTTCTCTCTTTACTCCTTCTCAATCTTCCTATTCTCTCTTTACACCTTCTCAAACTCTCTCGTCTCCTTTTACACCTTCTCAAACTCACTCTCCTCTCTTTACACCACTCAATTTCTCTCCTCACTTTACACCTTCTCAATCTCCATCTTCTATCTTTACAACTTCTCAATTTCTCCTTTATCTCTTTACACCTTCTCAATCTACCTCTTCTCTCTTTACACCTTCTCAAGCCCCCTCTTCTCTCTTTACAACTTCTCAATCTCCCTCTTCTCTCTTTGCACCTTCTCAATCTTTCTCTTCTCACTTTACACCTTCTCAACCTCCCTCTTCTCACTTTACACCTTCTCAACCTCCCTCTTCTCTCTTTGCAACTTCTCAATCTACCTCTTCTCTCTTTACAACTTCTCAATCTCCCTCTTCTCTCTTTGCACCTTCTCAATCTTTCTCTTCTCACTTTACACCTTCTCAACCTCCCTCTTCTCTGTTTACACCTTCTCAATCTACCTCTTCTCTCTTTACACCTTCTCAATCTCCCTCTTCTCTCTTTACACCTTCTCAATCTACCCCTTCTCTCTTTACATCTTCTCAATCTACCTCTTTTCTCTATACTCCTTCTCAATCTCCCTTCTCTCTTTACACCTTCTCAATGTCCCTCTACTCTCTTTACACCTTCTTGATCTCCCTCTTCTCTCTTTACACCTTCTCAACCCCCTCTTCTCTCTTTACACCTTCTCAATCTCCCTCTTCTCTCTTTACACCTTCTCAACCCCCTCTTCTCTCTCTTTGCACCTTCTCAATCTCCCTCTTCTCTCTTTACACCTTCTCAATCTCCCTCTTCTCTCTTTACACCTTCTCAATCTCCCTCTTCTCTCTTTGCACCTTCTCAATCTCCCTCTTCTCTCTTTACACCTTCTCAATCTACCTCTTCTCTCTTTACACCTTCTCAATCTCCCTCTTCTCTCTTTACACCTTCTCAATCTACCTCCTCTCTCTTTATATTCAATTCAGTCATTTTGTTTTTTCTTTTGCATAAGTTTAAAGCTATACTTAACTTTTCTTTGTCACCCTTTTTCCCATTTCTTCCTCCATTTATTGTTTCTTCATTAAACATTTTTATGTGCTTAGGTAGAAGTAAAGTCTTGAAATGCAAATTTTCATGCAAAATAAGAAACTAAAACAAAATTTGTGAAGTAAATTTTAAGCTAACATGTGCAAAACTTTCCCCAACAATAGAAAAAAATGAAAAAAACTACATTACAAAAATATTCTTTCTAAACAGACTGTTCTCTTCTTTCTGTTGGCTTATTCTACCTTTTTCATTTGATTTCTTACTTGAACACTCTCAATCTACCTCTTCCCCTTCCCTCTCTATTTCTGTTTCAGTCTTATCTCTCTCTCTCTCTCTCTCTCTCTCTCTCACTATCTATCTATCTATCTATCTATCTATCTATCTATCTATCTATCTATCTATCCCAGTTTTTTCTGATCTATCTATCTATCTATCCCTGTTTTTTCCCATCTATCTATCTATCTATCTATCTATCTATCTATCTATCTATCTATCTATCCCAGTCTTTTCTGATCTATCT
>CAHIKZ030001112.1:885000-940000 GCA_903632075.3 Acanthosepion pharaonis
CAGATGCCCTTTTCACTTTAGATGCGTTGTCCATTTATCTGGAAGGGATAAGGACAGAATATTAAGGAAAGCAAGCAAAGAGAAAGAAAAATTTGCTGAAAGTCAAGGAATTGAACATTAAACTTAAGAGAATTGCATGCATTTAGTAAAATGAAAGTCTGCTTAATTGAATGTTTACAAAATTTGAAACCTCTTTCTTTGTCCTTTAAGAAATTGTTCTTCTGAATTTTCAAAAGAATTTAATTTATTATTTCTTTTGTTCCTTATATTAATTCTCTTGTCTGCTGGAAAATTTACTTACAGATGAAAAGGAGACTTGAGGCAACAATTATGTGATTCTACAGAAGGATCCTTAGAATATCATAGACAGAATATGCGATTAATAAGTAATTTTTAAGAAAAATGGAAACTAAAAAAGGATGCTTAAGCTTAGAATCAGAAATAGTATGTTGAAATTTCATGAACACATAATGAGGAAAGATCTTAGAGAATTTGACTCCATGGGACATATTGATGGCAAAACAATGGTATGGGATTTATTGATGGCAAAAACAGGCAGACGGAAACAGTGATTAATCTACTTAATGAGCTTGTGTAAATGGATAACAGAATAGGGACGGAGAAGAATATAAGAGGAAAATCATTGCTTGGTGCTACAAAGGATAGGAAGTTGTGGAGAGCCATAATTGCTCAAGTCTTGTTTAGAAAAATGATGATACAAAGATTTACACTGCTTTGTTTAGTATGGCACAAGAAATTTTGGTAGGAAGATTGTGGTGCACCAGTTTTTGAAATGACATAAAATTAGTATCCAAAAATGCAAACTTAACTCCCAGTGATTTGACTCTGCCTGGTACAATAACCAGAAGGGTGTGGGGTATCAATAATGGAACAAACTCATTGCATTAGTAATTATTACAAGACAAGCTGGCTTCTTGCTAAGACATATTTGTTAATAATAATAATAATAATAATGGTGAAATTATCCGTTTCCTTATAAGGAAACAGTTGATTTCCATTGACCAGACAGTTAGTGTTACTATTGGTTGAAATTTATAAACCTTTTTCTTAAAACTGTTTTTCAGGCAAATAGACTTCACAATTTCATTGTTTCATGCTAGACAATTTTCTTACTAGAAACTATCTTACACATTCATAAGTAGTATAGTTAAATTCCCAGATGAATTCTGTGGACAAGACAGATTGGTATCAAATGACAATTGGAAAAAAATCATACATTTTGCCGACATGTTTCGTCTTCCGACTTTTTCAAGGCAAAAATGAAATCAAAATGTTTTTGTGGTTATAGTTACATTAAAATTCAAAATTAAAAGATAGACGCTTCTGTCTAAGCCTTTTTTTCTGGTTAATGTAAATTACCTTTTATACCAATCTGTCTTGTCCACAGAATTCATCTGGGAATTTAACTATATTGTCGACATGAAAAAAAAAAAAAATAATAATCCCTTACTATAAAGGTAATTTACATTAACCAGAAAAAACACGTGGACAAAATGTATGATTTTTTCCAATTGTCACATTCATAAGTCTTTGATTCTTCCATACATGGAATATTGCTGTCGCTTCTAGTGGTGCTTCTGCTATGTATTTAGAAATCCAAAGAAAAATCTGTAATGTTAACAGTTCTGACCTGGCATCTTGGCTTCAGTCATTTTTCCGCTACTGTAAGATCGCTTTCCTGTGTCTTTTCAATAAACATTTTTATAGCAATTGTTCTGATGAGCTTTTTTCAGTGGTACCTAGACTTTATGAATTTATATGCTGTACTTGATTGGCAGCAAGGTCTGGTCATTTTACTGTTGAAATTGCTAGATGCCACCATATGTTCTATGCTAGACAATTTCATCTCATGGACTTCTTGTTTTTGGAACTCTCTTTCAGCTTCTTTCATTCAGTCAATTTTGATCTTCAAAATTTTAAATACAACATCAATCATTATCTTCTGTCTTCTTAATTCCTGTTCTTTTATTGTTCTCTCTCCTTGATAATGCTTTTCTTTTTCTCAAATTTTTCATACTCTGTAACACCCTTGCATCTCAGTAGCTTTATTGTCTTGCTTAGAGTAAAATGATTAAAATAAAAATTTCACTGTTATTGCTTTTTCTATTTTTTTTTTTTTTTGTTGTGGGTGTTTTTTTTCCAAATCTTTTGTTTAACCTTAGAACACTAGCCATGGGTATATAATACTCAGTGCAAATTTTCCTATTTTTAATTACAATTTTCAGTACCTGATCTCCTTACCTAAATAATATGTTTTTCAGTTCTTATTAATGTTAACTCAAAGTACAAAGTTTGAAATGCCTGCATGTAAAATATTTCAAATAAAGATTTATATTTAATATTTTTTTTTTTATTTTTTCAAAATCAGGTATGATGTACCCATGGTTATTAGTGGTGTAACTTTAATTGATGGTTAGTATTCTAGGATTAAAGTAGTGTGGAAAGTCAGCATCTTGATTATTATCATTAATTTCTCTTCTAATTACATGTGCTACCCATTTTTTTTTTTTTTGCTACTGCTGGAAGTCTTTTATTGATTCGTTTTTTTGACGCTTTTCTTTACTATTTCGTATGTTTTTGTAGGACCAATCTATAAAGTCTGATGAAGGATTGTCTTCTTTAAGATCTAAATTATTTATTTGTTTTTAATCACTGACCCAAAAGGTAGTAGTATAGAGATGATAGGTTAGACTTTTTCCAAATGACTTGGTCACCATGCATAAGATTCATATCAAAGTCTAGATCTCAGAAAGCTATTTAAGTATATGGTCAATATATTTTGCATTTGAGGCATCTTTCAGTGTTGAATGAAAGTACCAGTAGCTTGACCTATCCTGGTTTCATTTTCCTTATCTTTTATGCTAAATTTGTTATAACCGACCCATACACTGAAGTCTTTGAAATGTTTAGAATTTATCAATTCCAATTTCTAAATTTTTCATGATGGATTCAGGATAGAGGCTATCACCAATAAAACTTTGTAAACCAGTGCCCCAAGCGAAGACAACAGTTTAGTCTCATGACTGTATGTTATTCTAAACCTGTAAACCATTTGTTCTGTTTCTGCTTCAGCCAATCAATAATCAGACAGACTATTTTGCAGACAAATATTAACCTAGTGTATCCCAAGTTTGCAAAAGAAAAATGGCATGCATTCTTCTTAAATGAAATAATATTAAAGTCAGTTTCTCTGCTGTGTATGTCTAGAATCAAATGCAACATTACTTCCAGGATGAGAAATTTATTCACTCATCCACATTCCCTTCATATTCCATTAATAAGAAGGAAGTTTCACTCAGATTGCTTCTTATTCAGAACTGTGGAACAGACTCCCGAGAGGATGCTTCCCCAATCACTACAATCATAACATCTTCAAGTCTATATCATTTCAAGTTCAATTTGGGACTAATCAAAGTCATTTTGAGACTAAGCAAATTCAAAATGAAATAGCCAAGTTCAGAATGGGATGTAGCAAATTGAAAATCAAATAGCCAAGTTCAGAATGGGACGTAACAAATTCATAATGAAATAAGCAAGTTTGAATTGAGACTAAGCGGATTCATTATGGAAAAATGTTTCAAACTTATCTGCACGTTTCAATAAACAAATATCATGGATTAAAAAATCAATGGGGTGATAAATCAGATAATTAAAGATCAGATTGCAGCGTTGCATAGATTTTACTATCAATTTCTTACAAGAGTCTATTCTTGAACGGTTAAATTTGTGTCAAAGTTAGAGTTTCTGGCACTTTCAATGGTAAGACAATCAGGGAGAAGAGAAGAAGAAAGATATGGATAGACTGTATATAGTGTTAAAAAAGAGAGAATAAGAGGGAATTATTAAAAATGAAATGATTTGGGAGACAACAGGGCAAATCTCAAAAGTCCTAAGAAAAAGCAGCAAGAAAATACTGAATGCATATATCAAGACAGAGTTTGAAAAAAGATAAGGTATAGTGAGAGATTTTAGGTACTGAAAGTTGCATCCAAAAAAGATGTACCATTCATGAATTTTCTTGATTTATTGATGGCTCCTAGAAGATAAAACATTTCAATATTAAAGTTTAGTTGAACATTATTATTTTAGCATGAAAATATTTAATTTTAAAGTCATTTTTAGCAAAATAATTGCTCAGTTCCAAAATGAATTTTCCTAATCCATTTTGAACTTGCTAAGTGTCAAATCAAATTTGCTGATTCCATTTTGAATTTGACTAATTCATTTTGAATCTGCTTAGTCCCATTTTTAATTTGACTTTTCCATTTTGAATTTGCTATGTTCCAATTTAAATTTGACTTTTCCATTTTGAATTTGACTTTTCCATTTTGAATTTGCTTCATCCCATTTTGAATTTGACTATCCCATTTGGAATTTACAATGTCCCATTTGGAATTTGACTATTCCATTTTGAACTTGGCTATTTCATTATGAACTTGCTTAGTCCCAAAATGACTGATTAGCCCCAAATTGAACAAGAATTAACTAGTTCAATTTGGACTAGAATCAGCTTTTATCTATTTTACATATCCTCATAATATACACTTCTTGCTTCCTCCTCTTATGTCCCTAGAACAACATCATGCAGTAGACCTCTATCTTGAGTAGCTCTTGGGCCTTGTAACAGTATAAAACATTTGTCTTTTTAATTTTCATAGAATTAGGATATAGGATGCATGGACCGAGTGTGTGAGCAAAGATGAGATCTTGGAGAGGACGCAGACAAGGAGGAAGTTTATACTTAACACCAGGTAGAGACAGCTGAAGCTTCTGGGACACATAATGAGAAAGGGTGGCCTGGAGAATCTGATACTCTCAGGTTGAATAGAGGGAAAGAGAGACAAGGGAAAGCAACACATGACAGACAAAGCGGGCTTAAGAAAGTGGATAACAGAACATGATTTTAGGGAGGTGGCAGAGGAACAAAACTTATTGAGAGCTACAAGGGATAGGGAGAAGTGGAGAGCCATGATCGCCTACGTCCTGAAAGGATATGACACATAAAAAGAAAGATACTGATTTTCTATGTTTAATTTAATTTTTATGCTGGTCACCACATTAGAAATACTTTTTAAAAGCTTTAAAATTTTCACGTATCTGGTACTTTTACATATTCTTCTTCTTCAATGTGCCATGTTCCTTCAGAACATTGGCGATCATGGCTCACCACAACTTCCTGTCCTTTGTATCTCTTAATAAATTTGAACTTTTTGCTGTTTCTTCTAAACCCTGTTCTGCCATCCATTTCCTTAAGTAGGTTAGGCACTGCTTTCCTCTATCTCTCTTGTTTTCAATCTTTCCTGTGAGTATCAAATTCTCCAAGCCCTCTTTCCTCTCTATGTGCACTATAAATTTCAATTGTCTCTTTCAGATGTTAAGTATAAGTGTCTTTTTTGTTTTCATTTTCTCTAAAACTTTGTTGTTCAATCCATCATATTCTCAGCATCCTTCTGTAGAACAACATTTCTGTTGCTTCAAGTCTCTTCTTCATTGCCATATAGGGGAAATGATATTACATAATAGTTCAGTATTCTTTTCTTTGTTCTTAACAAGATTTTTCTGTTTCTTAATACTTTATGTGGATATAAAATTTTATTAAAGCTTTAAAAATGGACATTTTAAAGCTATATATACAAAATTATAAAAGAATGTGGTGGTAGAGCAAAGAAAACAAAAAAGATTTACCAACTGTAAAGAGAGGGATTAAAAAAATATAGGAAAGAAATAGCAAAAAAAGGACTAACCAGTTCTCAGTCATTGTTTTTCCAAGACAATTGAGTACAAAACTATATGCATAATGACTAAAAAATGTAGGAAAGAAAAAAAAATCCATGGCTTTACTGAAATCTACTCATAAAGATGATCTGCCCCAGCCCTAATGATGTTAGTTCAGTGATTTATAATTATAAATGTCAGCGTGATGCTGAATATATTGGCAGAACTAATTAAAGCTTGAAGATCTAGATTGATCATCATGTCCAGCTAAGAAAATTTACATAAACTTCTGGTTCTGCTATTGCAGAACACTTATAATTGGATATGTGCCTCATCTTTCTCCACAGATTTTTTCACCATACTCTGCAAAGCAAATTTTGATTACCATCTGAGAATCTTTGAGACCATTTATATTAAGTCTTAGCAGCCTTCCCAGTGATGGCTGCTGGTCTAAATGTAATCTGCCTTTGATGTTCACTGCTGATTTCCTGGTAGTAATGTTTTCTTTTCTTCTTTTTTTTTGGTTGTTGTGCACATATTTTTGTCCATGATCAGTTAACCACTTTTTTTTTTTTTGTTATTATATTTTTTAGATCAGCCATTTTATAGTGAGCATATTTTTCTTATTCTTTTCACTTCTACCTCTTTGATTTATATATAAGGGGATGAAATTTTCCATCATTTCAAATAGATACATCCTCAAAAGCCTATCACTATTTGCACAGCAAACATTCAGATGAGCTCATTTCAGTTCAGTCTTCTACAGCCTTGCTATGTCTATAGGGTGGATTGACTCTATTTCCCACAGTTTTCATCGATAAGAAGGCCTTCCAATCAAAAAGCATCTTCCCAAAGCTACTACTTTGTGAAAGAGACTCTCACGTGGATATTTCCCTGAACACTACAATCTTAACCTCTTCAAGTCTAAGGGCAATAATTATCTATCTGCTATATTCACATAATCTTGATTTTCTAAAGTGAACTTTACTAAAAAAAAAGTAATGTTTTCTTAACTTGAATGTAAATGACTTTAATAATTTTATCTTTTTTGCAATTAGATTATATAAGATATTTTAGTATTATCAGAAAAAAGGTTTTCGTCATTTCACCCCAAGAAAGACAGGAAAGCCAATAAGATGCAATAGATAATTGAGCATGAAAGAATATGAGAAAAATAAAAAAAATTAAGAAGAGAGAAAAAAAAAAACAAGAATTAAGAAGATAACAAGTGACACTGCATAGAATTTTTAAGATCAATGATGATTGGAAACCAATAGGCTGAAACAAGAAGTTCCACAAATAAGAAGTGTGGAAGAAATTGTTAGCATAAAATAAACAGTTACATCTTTCAACAGTAAAAGGATGAAAAAAAAAAAGAATTGAGTACTTTGTAAAGTTGAAGTCCCAAAGAGAAAAGCTGATTAGAACAATTGTCATGAAAATATTTCTAGCAAAGGTACATTGAAGCTATCTTACAGTAGCGGAAAAATGACTGAAGCCAAGATGCCAGGTCAGAACTGTTAACATTACAGATTTTTCTTTGGATTTCTAAATACATAGCAGAAGCACCACTAGAAGCGACAGCAATATTCCATGTATGGAAGAATCAAAGACTTATGAATGTGACAATACATTTTGTCGACGTGTTTTTTCTGGTTAATGTAAATTACCTTTATAGTAAGGGATTATTATTTTTTTTTGTTC
This sequence comes from Acanthosepion pharaonis, assembly GCA_903632075.3. Taxonomy (NCBI): domain Eukaryota; kingdom Metazoa; phylum Mollusca; class Cephalopoda; order Sepiida; family Sepiidae; genus Acanthosepion; species Acanthosepion pharaonis. Next base: position 892,441 of record CAHIKZ030001112.1, read on the forward strand.
TCCATGTCGACAATATAGTTAAATTCCCAGATGAATTCTGTGGACAAGACAGATTGGTATAAAGGTAATTTACATTAACCAGAAAAAAAAGGCTTAGACAGAAGCGTCTATCTTTTTAATTTTGAATTTTAATGTAACTATAACCACAAAAACATTTTGATTTCATTTTTGCCTTGAAAAAGTCGGAAGACGAAACATGTCGGCAAAATGTATGATTTTTTTCCAATTGTCATTTGATACCAATCTGTCTTGTCCACAGAATTCATCTGGGAATTTAACTATACTACTTATGAATGTGTAAGATAGTTTCTAGTAAGAAAAATTGTCTAGCATGAAACAATGAAATTGTGAAGTCTTTTTGCCTGAAAAACAGTTTTAAGAAAAAGGTTTATAAATTTCAACCAATAGTAACACTAACTGTCTGGTCAATGAAAATCAACTGTTTCCTTATAAGGAAATGGATAATTTCACCATTATTATTATTATTATTAACAAATATGTCTTAGCAAGAAGCCAGCTTGTCTTGTAATAATTACTAATGCAATGAGTTTGTTCCACATTGGATACCCCACACCCTTCTGGTTATTGTACCAGGCAGAGTCAAATCACTGGGAGTTAAGTTTGCATTTTTGGATACTAATTTTATGTCATTTCAAAAACTGGTGCACCACAATCTTCCTACCAAAATTTCTTGTGCCATACTAAACAAAGCAGTGTAAATCTTTGTATCATCATTTTTCTAAACAAGACTTGAGCAATTATGGCTCTCCACAACTTCCTATCCTTTGTAGCACCAAGCAATGATTTTCCTCTTATATTCTTCTCCGTCCCTATTCTGTTATCCATTTACACAAGCTCATTAAGTAGATTAATCACTGTTTCCGTCTGCCTGTTTTTGCCATCAATAAATCCCATACCATTGTTTTGCCATCAATATGTCCCATGGGAGTCAAATTCTCTAAGCCATCTTTCCTCATTATGTGTTCATGAAATTTCAACATACTATTTCTGATTCTAAGCTTAAGCATCCTTTTAGTTTCCATTTTTCTTAAAAATTACTCATTAATCGCATATTCTGTCTATGATATTCTAAGGATCCTTCTGTAGAATAATTGTCTAGCTTGACACAGTGACGCAACTTTGTCAGCTATAGACCTAGTAATTGATTTAATATAGTCTTTTCACTTTATGTTGGTGGAAAATATTAGTCTAAGAAGGTGCAATAAGTCACTCTTCTGGAATTTAGTATCAGCCATGCTGACAGAAGGCAATGTCTTTTTAAATGTTTGGACAATTATTAAGGACATCTAAACTTCAATTCTGTCATATTTTGTCCTTTGCACTTTGTAAGGGTGAAAGCGAATAGTTTTCTCATTGGGTTTGTTCATTTATGGTCATATCACACAGATTTAGGTTATTTAATGTAGAAATCAAATTTTATATTTGAATCAATAAGCATTAACTTAGTTCAAGAATAATTAAATATTGGCTGTTTATATATGAGTCCCTATAAGCATTGGTTCAGGGATAAGAAAATATTCTTTTTCTTTTTATGTGCCAACCCTTCCGAACATAGGCAATCATGGCTCTTCACCTCCCTCTATCCCTTGTAGCTCTCAATAAGTTTTGTCCATTTGCTACTTCCTCCAAGCCCTGCTCTGTCATCCACTTGCTTAAGCCCATCAGGTACGTCATGCATTGCTTTCCCTTGTCTCTCTTTCCCTCTATTCGACCCGTGAGTATCAGATTCTCCAAGCCATTCTTTCTTGTTACGTGTCCCAGAAATTTCAGCTGCCTCTTCCTGATGTTAAATATAAGCTTGCTCCTTGCATCCTCTTCAAAATATTATCAATGATCACACCCTCAGCATCCTTAGCATCCTGCTGTAGAACCATACCACCGTTGCCTCAAGTCTCTTCTTCATCTTTGAGGAGAATGCGATATAGAAGGACAGATGTCACATAGCAGCTCGGTATCCTTTTCTTTGTTATGAAGGAAACCATCCTGTCTTATAATACTCTTCCTAGGTTTTGGAATGCATCTTTGGCCATCCCAGCGCGTCTTCGGATCTCAGCGACAGACGTAATAAGTGATTCTCCTGAAGGTTAATATCAGCCATGCTGAGTGAAGGCAAGGCTTCATTAGGTTCTCTAAGATAATTAAAAGAGAGCAATTCCATTTTGGAGGTGTTAAAGTGATTCCTTGCCCCAGTTAACAACAGACTGTACTTCAATTTGACTAATATAATTATAATTCTTTAGGTGCTTGTTAATGTCTTGTTAAATGAAGACTTATCAGGTGTAAAAGCAAAATTGTCCAAATCGTTAAACAGCATGGGATGATTGTCCATCCCACAAAATCTTTAATATCTAAGAACCGCTAAATTCATTGAGTTTCTTTTTTCCAGGTTTTCAGATTAGACTTTTAGCCATCTTGACACCATTTGTCATAAGAATTACTGGAAAAACCCTTTGAGCTATTCAGCTAGAAAGAGAACAGGTTAAAATCATTTTTTGTCAGACCCACTATATCTTTGCAACTGAGCAATGGTGAGAGGAAAAAGATCATTTAGGCCTTAAGTAATGGTACTGACATCAGACTCTGGCTTCCATCTTCAAAGTCCATTTAAGAAAAAATAAATTAGTTTAAAAAAGAGGGAACAGTAGAGAGGAAAACTGGATCAGGAGGTCACAATAGGGATCATCATTTCAATTAAAACTAAATACATTCTTATTGTTCAAAATAGAGTTCAATAGTGTTATAAAAACCATAGAGAATTCTGGTGCGATAACTTTAATCATTTCTAAGATACAATGGATCAAAGCTTAATCTAACAATTGGACAATTTTGCTGTTACATGATTTGGACAATTTGGCTGTTACACCCGGTATGCGGGATGGCAGCATGTGTTGTATAAGTGTAGTGAACATTTTGTGCTGTGAAAAGAGACTAATTATATGCAAGTTACAAGCAAATTTGAGGCTTATGCCTTTTCCAAATGAGTCAACAGGAAACAAGGGTAGTCAAATATTTAGGGTCATATTTTGCAGGCAACAAATCCAGATGTACAATTTATTAGCCCTGAATCATTAAGTGGATACTTAATTGGAAAAGAGATCAAACCCTGTATTTTCATTGAGGTCTCCTCTTTAACCTGGATCATCTTGTTAAAATGCAATAGAAATTTATCCCACTGATGCTTCATGTTGCAGAGTTAAATATCCCAAGTCACCGAGAATATGAATGCTTCTATGTCATTTCTTAATAGGTCTATTTAATCTCCTTCAAGTATTAATGTTCACTTGAGTGGAAGATTGTACAAGAATCATTGAACTGTTTCAGGACATTCTTTACTTGCTATGGCAACATTGCTCCATTGGGGTTGGGGTCAGTGAGGGTCAGTGGAGGTCAGGGCATAGAGGGCATCTGTTTTGGTAAACTTTGAAGCAATTACATAATCTGAGTTATCAAGTGGAAACAAGGAATTCTTTTGGGTTTTACAGGAATTTAATGTTGCCATGAGAAATGAATTAATATTTTAATTTGTCTACAATGAAGTCATGATACCAATTAGTTTTTGATTGTCAATATACATAAGTCTGAAAGAGTTAAGCATTATGAATAAGCACCTTATATATATATATATATATATATATATGATATATATATATGAGGAAAAACATTTTGGGGTGAATTACAATCTTTGTTTTTTTTATATATATATATATATATATATATATATATATATATATATATATATATATATATATCGGCACATGACTAAGTGGTTACACTGTTCACTTTGAATCTCATCATTGGCAATTTGTTAGGGAGGTAAATTCTTGATATCTGGAGGCGACCCCAGCATGCGGCACCTTTGGAAAGTACGTGAAAACCATGCCACAAGTTGACCCAAGCCTTGTGAGTGAAATTGCATGGATGGAACTCTTGGTAAGCCATTGGTGGTTGTGCAAACATGGAGTCACAAGTCATCGTCACCAAGGGTTTGAGCATGCTGGCCTTGTTCAGACTATTGATCACATTAGAAAAAAAGCTCTCTCCCAGAAACTGTGAGATCTGCTCAGGATAGCTGCAGTATAAACTAGAGGTGGGCTCTGTGGGTGTTGAATAAGTACAAATGTGCCTAAGCAGGTGTCTGCAGCAGGGATTAGTTAGCTGCCCTAGTAGAGTAGACGGGTAAGAGTGGCCAGCCAATATATAGTGATTTTCCAAGCGAAGCTCAGATGGGGCACAAGGCCGAAAATATGGAGCACCCAGTGAGGCTTGAACTCATTACTCATTATATATGTTCTATATATATATATATATATATATAAAACAACAGGTGCCTGGCCATATATATATATATATATATATATATATATATATATATATATATGATATATATATATATATATATAAATATATATAAATATATAAACAAAATTTTATTAAATTCTTGAAGCTTTATACATAAAACAGTTGAAACCTAACCTGAACAAAATAAACTATGAAATCTTCACAAATATTCTTAAATGCCTATAATTGATAACAGAAGCCATGGGTTTATACCAACGGCTTCCATACTTAATACTTCTCATTTTTCACTCTTGCATGGTCATGTGTGACGTCACAAGCTGCGATGCGATTTTCACTTCCGCGTCTCGTATATCCGAGTTTGTCTTTACTTGGAAATTTTTCATGCAGCAAGGGTGGACTATCATTGTTGCTTGATTTATTGAAATTGTCATCTTTGATAATGGCTTATGTAACTCATTAGCTTAGATTGGATTTAAACATGTATCAATATGGTGATTTCCTTTCGTCTTTCAACGATAATGTGATTAAGCTTATCAGACAATATGAAAGGAACTTACTTAAAATAAATACACAAGTTTTGTCTATATTATTTAATGAAACATGCATTAATATATATATATATATATATATATATATATATATATATATATATATTTGGTTGGATTGATGTGAGTTTGTGACTCTGGGTTTCACACTTTTGCGATCGTCAAACTAAAGCTATGCTTTCTAATAAGTACCGCGCATATAATATATAAATAATTATATATAATATATAAATAATTATATATAATATATAAATATATATATATATATATATATATATATGAAATATATGTATATATATATATAAATTTATATTATATATATATATATATATATATATATATATATATATATATATATATATATATATAGTCTATTGGGCATCAGATCATTATTTAAATATATATTAAATATAACAGACAATGAATGCCTATTATGCCTTGGCATGCAACAATAATGGTATAGCCAACATTAGAATACATTAGCTCTGTTTTAATACTTTGGTCTATCACATGGTATGATGTCATAGAACCACATACGATCTGCATCTGTTATCGTCGCATAGCAATTTTCTCTGTCAAAATAACAAGATATCATCTTTGACGGTGGATATCTTTATTTCAAGTCTGTATAACAACTCTGAGGATGGCTCATGTGAGCCGAAACCTTAGGACCAACTTAATAAAAATATCCAAATGTCAGACAATTTTTGTCATTATTTTCACCAGAAATTAAAGTAAACATTAGAATGGCTCATGATCAGACATAATAGACATTCATTGTCTGTTATATTTAATAATATTTGTTTATATATATATATATATATATATATATATATTAAAAATTAACTGATTTAAAATATGTTCCTTTTCATTCTCAAGCGAATTTTGGATTTGCTTGAGGATGAAAAGGAACTAATGTTTTTAATTTAATTACAAAATTAAATTTGAAGATTTTAGCTTCCATTTTTGAAACATGGGCGAAAAAAACATATTTTAAATCAGTTAATTTATAATATTAATGCTCTATAAATTTACATTGAGCACTATTTTGTAAATATATATATATATATATATATATATATATATAGGACAACCAGGGTAGTTTAAGAAAATAAGAATTTAAGATAACCAGTCTTTGTATTTACAGTGCACAACATTTAAGAGATAGAGCCTAAACAGTTATAAATAAAATTAAATATTCACTTATCTGATTTTCACAGAGATTGCATCCACTCTTCAGGAGACATGAATGGATGATTTGTTATCTTCTAGAATTACATTTCTGTTTGGCAAAATTAGTCATTTTTTTGCATATTACAATTTTTTATTGTTAAATATGTATAAAATATATATCCGAGGAGTATTTAGACAGCAAGACTTCTTTTTAAAAGTGGTTATATATATATATATATATATATATATATATATATATATATATATATATATATATATATATATATTCTGTTTATACATTATATTTATAGTTCCAAATATTTAAGTAAATGTTCTGTTTATAATAAACAGTATTAACTACATTTAACGGCCTGAAGAATGTCTGAGAAATTTCATAGAAAATGTGTATAAGTTTCATAGAAAAATATTTTATGGGAAATTTGTTGTCTAAAGACAGTAATTTAACTTTGATAACCAGATGCTTCTTCTGCAGCTAAATGGCACAGCACGTCAAGCTTTCGTGTAGGATACAGATTTGATTTCTGTCAGAGGACAGATATTTTCTATGAAATTTCTCAGATATTCAGACTGGTAAATGTTGTTAATACTGTTTTGTGTAAACAGTGCATTTACTTAAATATTTGTATCTATAAAAATAATGTATAAACAGAAAATATGTTAAAATAAACACTTTATCTAGTTATATATATTTATTGCTTCAACGTTATTCATAGTGATTACTTGTATTTGTGCATGAGTAAACACTCTAGTTATTAAACAATATTTATTTTCATCTACAGGACCGAATATTCAAGAAATCCTATTAGTAACATCTGCACTCTCTGGTAGGATTCAAACCTGTGTTCCCCAAGAGAAAACCATCGTTAGATCTGAACTATTTTGATCTCTCAGATACCAACTATGTCAATTGCCAAGCAAAGTCTGAATTGTGCCTTTAAGCGCAGATTTTTCTCCAACTCTTTAAATAAACATACATGCTCAGTATTGAATCCTAGTGTAAACAAAGCAATTTCTAAAGAAAGGAATGATCTTTTTTATTTATTAATGCGACATATTTTTATTGCTTAAATGTTATTTTTGTGGATACTTGTATTTGAGTAGATGCTCTGTTTATTAAACAGTATTTTCTTTTGTCTATCGGCTTGAATATTTGAGAAATCTTATTAGAAAAATATCCACTCCCCAGTAGTATTCGAACCTATGGAAATAAAAACTGTTTTATAAATAAACAAAACATATACTCAAATACAAGTATCCACTATATATATATATATATATATATGTATGTATGTATATATATATATATATATATATATATATATATATATATATATATATATATATAAAGTGAATATTGAAGTCAACACTTAAAAGGCAACAGGCTGTTTCATGCTAGACGCAATCATCAGGCCTGACGATTGCATCTAGCATGAAACAGCCTATCGCCTCTAAGTGGTGACTTCAACGTTACACATGCTCTATCTCTGATATTGAGCACTTTTTGAGTATATTTCTTCATATATATATATATATATATATATATATATATATATATATATATATATATATATATATATATATATATATATATATGCATTAATCCTATATGAAATGCATGTATTTCGGCAGCAGGTTTCGTTCAATAATTTAGACATGTTCTGTCTACTTATTTTCGATAAGATCCTTTCATACTTGCAAATAAGCTTTTTTGTGTTGTTGTTAAAAGACAAGAGGAAAACACCATGTTGGCTCATCTTGTATTTTTAGCAAGTTTAAAAAACCATCTATCTACCTTAGATATGTAGATCATATCCTTTTATTATTCAAAAATAAGGGAGAAATATGTAAACTCCAAAAAACAGTTCAAAGACAACTCCGTCCTTAAGTTTACATATGAACTTAGTGACAAAATTACCTTTCTCAATATACTGATTAACACCAATAATAATAAGTTCACCATCTCCCCATATAAAAAAAAAAACTACCAGCATAAATTCCTGTACTGTTAACTATAAAATAAAAACCTAATAAACCGTGTAAAAACTAATTCATCCTCAAAACAGATCTTCAACAGCGAGCTTAAAAATATAAAAGAAACACACATCAATAACAATTTCCCCAACTACATCATTGACAAGCAAATAAGATGCTTCATCAGAGACCTCTATACAAAACATATAGAATATAATACCCCTCCAACTAACACCAAACATATCAACCTTTAATGTCATAACCAGATTCATGCTAATTATAAACAAGATGAAAATATCCTAAAAAAATGAATAAAATCTAATACATCCCCCACAGACCCAAGTAAAAATATAAAATTTATTATATTCTACACTAAATCCACTATATCTAATAAAATCATTCGTAATGTTGTTAAAAATGTCTTTGAGAATCCAAAATCAGGGTTCAGTGGGACAGGAATGGTCAAAATCTGAAAAAAAATAACTAAAAAATAAAAATGACTTCATTAATAAAAATATATATATATATATATATATATATGGATTTTTTATTTATTAATCTGACAGAGTTTTATTGCTTAAGTCTTATTTTTAGTGGATACTTATATTTGTGTAGAGACACTCTGTTTATTTATTAAACAGTACTTTTTTGTCTATCAGCCTGAATGTTTGAGAAGTCTCATTAAAAAATAATGTTTAGCTAATAAAAATCTGTTTGATTAATAAATAAAAACCCATTCCTTTCTTTAGAAATTGCTTTGTTTATGTCAGGATACAAAACTCAACAGAAATGTTTATTTCAAAAGTCAGAGAAAAATCTCTGTTTAAATGTTTAATGTATAAGTAATAAAAATCTGTCTGATAAATAAATCAAAAATCCATTCAGTTGGGTTTTTTTTTATTATTAATTATAACTAAATGTAAAAAAAAAAGGCTAAAAATATTGGGAACATTGATAAGAAAAAAGAAAAATGCCAACACTGAATAACACTAACTATGAATGTTACTATAGTGTACAGAACGTGTTTTGGAAAGAAAAAACATTCACATAGCTATAGGTAAATCTACACATTCAGTTAGAATAAAAGATGAGAAAAAATTAACAGTATATTTATTTATTTTTGTCTAACACACTGAATGTCCGAGAAATCTTATTAAAGAAAAATTTACGCTCTCTAGCAGGATTTGAGCCTGCATTTCTCTGGACAGAGGAAGCTACCATTCCCTCTCCCTCCCTCCCACCCTCTCTCTCTCTCTCTCTCTCTCTCTCTATATATATATATATATATATATATATATATATATATATAGGTAACTATACTCGTTTTGAAAAACCTTCAAATTTTTGATTTGCTAATAATTAAATCAATCTCAAAGGAAAAAAGGTTTTAAAAAAAAAAGAGCTAGAAACATGAAAGTCTGTCAAAAAAAATTCGCACAGATACAGGTTTGAAGCCCAAAGAAAAAACCCCAACACGAGTAAACAACTAACTAAAAGAGCTCAATACAATATATATATATTGTCAGCATTTCTTCATTAAGACATGTCTCATAAATAATTTAGATAAGTTTTGTTTGATTATTTTTGATGGGATCCTCTCATAATTACTTTAAAAACGAAACATTCTTGATTGTATCGAATTAGAAACGAATTTTCTAAAGAAAGTAATGGATTTAGATTAATCCAGAAGATTTTAATCACTTTAAATGTTAGTTTTAGTGGATACTCATATTTGAATAGACACTCCATTTATTTATTAAACAGTATTTCTTTTTGTCTATTGGCCAGAATATTTGAGAAGAAAAAAAGCCAACACTGAATAACATCAACTATGAATGCTACCACAATGTACTGAATGTGTTTTGTAAATAAAAAAACATTCACATAACTAGAGGTACATATATAAAAATCTGCACATTCAGTTAGAATTATAGATAAAAAAACATCCATGATAATGGTTCAACGAATAGCCAAAAGCACTATATATGTATATATATATATATATATATATATATATATATATATATATATATATATATATATATATGTATGTATGTATGAGGAGCCATGATATGATGAAATAGTCAGTCTGTGAATGATAATATATATATATATATATATATATATATATATATATATACCCTGAAAAATTAATTTCAGTTGAGCACTTTGGAGTGATTGTGCGAATTTGTAAACAGTGATTACTATCTCTGATAATGCAAAGCTCTTCCATAAATTGGGCCCTTTCGGTCACTGGCATGTTTATTCAAAAGAATATATGCAAAAATTCACCATCCTTTCTATCAAGCGCTGATGGCTTCAGGGTAAAATCTCTGAATGATGCCAAAACATTTGGGTTTCTATCGGCTTTGAAGCAATTGAATGTCTAGCCACACTGAGAGCCATAATACAGTGTAACAGTTTGTCTGTGGATGACAATATATATATATATATATATATATATATATATATATATATATATATATATATATATATATATATATATTGTGTATTTAGGCAGCAACCTTCTTTCATGCATGCTTCATAAAATATGACAGACAAGGTGGTTTAAGTTTTTTATATATGTTGGCTGTGTTTTGAAAATAAAACATTCCATAATATTAAATTCATACATACAACAGCTATTTCTAGTTTACAATTCATATATTTCATCCTTGAAAATGCTTAAATGCATAGCCAAAAGCACTTGGAAAATATATAACATTTGAACAGTTTTTGTATAATTTATCTACTGAAAAAAAATCATAAGATCATATAAGAAATTATGTAAAAAACTTAATCAAGCCACCTTGTCTCTCATAGTTAATGAAGCTTGCACACACACACACTCACAAACACACACACACACACACATATATATATGTATGTATATATGTGTGTGTGTGTGTGTGTGCAGGTATGTGTATGTACATATGTGTGTGTGTGTGTGAGTGTGTGTGCGTATGTATATACTTTGATAAACAAAGTATCCTTAACATGCCATATTTCATTTCATTTGACAAATACAAGATAAAACCAAGTGAAAAAATCAATGGAACAAGACAAAACTAAGTGAGAAAATTGTGCAAGAGAAAATTTTAAGTTCTTTTCAAACAATTAAGATTAAAATTAACCGTTCTCTCATAACAAATTAGCTATAATCAAATGTTGCTAAAAATTTATCACTGTTTCATTTGTATCTATTTTTATTGTCACAGAATAACAAATGTTTTGATTGTGGAGAAAGCAATTTGCTTTCTTTTAATCAGGCAATGTTTTCTTTTATATTTATTTTCCAGTGAGAAATTTGTTGATGAAAATTCCAGGTTCAATTAAAATTTAATCATAAGATAATTTCATCCGCTGAAAAATTCTTTTATATCCAACTTTTCTGTCTATTATCAGACGTAGGCAGTAGTGAGCACAATATATTGGAATGGATGGTGCCTTTTCACTTTGTAATTGTTCTCGTCTTGGATTCAAAGAATAAACTTAAAACAAACTGATCAAAGAATACAATTTTGTTATTTTTTGACCCTTGTTACAATCAACAGTAACACAATGCATTGCAAGAGTGTTTATAATTAGTCTTAATTGACAATGCCAAATATATAGCTGATCCAAGTGTCTTTTAACTCTATGGGATATTGAAGTTGAAAGGTTAAAATCCTAGAAATAGCATTAATTCCTCTGGATGGTAGCTCACTGGTTAGAACTTCAAGGTAGTGGTGATTAGAAATGATGTTCAATGTTTTTATTGATTTTCATTCATTTTCTAAGATTTTTAAACCTTTTGCAGGTTATTTAAAGCCAGATTTTTTTAGATTGTAAAAATTGTTTTGGTGAGAGACAATAATGATTTAGTGATACAAGTCTTACTAATTAACCCATAGCTGGGGGTGAAGAGCTGGTTTCATACCTTTTCCAAGGATATTTCTAAGTAAGTGAATATAACAAACCCAACTGGAATTGGAACTCAGCTCTCTGATTAACAATTCTGAGCCATTATCCATTACACCATGCACACATCCAAGCTTACAGCACCTGGTATTGTTATATAGCCCCTTCGCTCTGGGGGTAGTCTTGGGATAATGGTCTTGAGGCAATCATATTAAAGTTGTCTTCCTCTCTTTCTTCTCACGGCTGGGTTGTTCTTTTAGTTCGGAGGTAAAATGCAGACTTCAGCAAAAGGGTTTTTAACTTACTACTTTATTAAACATGTCAATGTCTACATTTTTAATGAGCCAGTGGGGTCACTATATCACCCTCACTGAGGAGAAAGTTCCACAGAACACGTCTGATCTCTTCGACATGTAAAAACTTAAATCATCAAAAACACTTTCTAACATTCCCATATTCGCCTAAGCCAATCAAATTCGAGATCCTTATTTTGTCTACCGGTTGACCCGAAGGCCAGCCTCAGAAGATCTGAGCCAAATACACTGCTACTAAAAAAAAATAATAGTTTGAAACTATTATTTAACAGTATTCCCAAGCCGTCACCCATCTAAGTACTGACCAGGTTCAACATAGCTTAACTTTGGTGATTGTACAGGAACGTGTGTTTCAACATGATCTGGTCATAAGCCAAAACTCAATTCTTGTAACTATAAAATATATTGGAAAGGTGAAAATCTTTTAAGAAAAACAATAATTTTTTTGTTCTCATATTACAAAGTACATGAAAATATGGTAAAAAAATAAAATAAAATGGAATATGTATCTATCTTTGTCATCATATTTATTACAACATTTCTATTTTTGGTAAATGAACTGTATTTTGCTCATCGGGGTAGCTATTTCTAGTTCCATGTGCCATGTTTTAATGGATGTCAGTTATCTCCTGTTAACCAGATCTCCTGCCTTCATAGTCTTAAATAGTCTATGATTAACCAAGGACTTGACCATTTGATTAATAAGTTGATTAATAAATAAATTTATAGTAATTTTTTTTTTTGATTAATAGCACTCCTTGATCTTACTTTTGTTTGGCTATACAGCATTTGACCATTTTGATTAATTTTTCTATTAGTAACCTGATTAATATTTGTATTGTCTTGTTAATTTGACCTTTTTTGTAAATAATAATTGTGTTGTGTTTTTTGCATGTATCCATGAGCACCAGATACTGGTGCTGAATAAATATATTAAGCACTGATTCTTCTTTGTGTATTATTCACCTCCACAATACAACAGTAATTTTGGTAAATATATCTGTTAAAATGAAATATCAGTGTTATTTAGATGACAATTTATTTATCGCACCTCATATATATATATATATATATATATATATATATATATAAAGTAAACATGAGTCAACACTCAGAGACGACAGGCTGTTTCATGCTAGATGCAATTGGCTTGATGATTGTGTCTGCATGAAACAACCTCTGGAGTGTTGACTCAATGTTCAATTTTATTTATATTTAAATACTCTATCTCTGATATTGAGCACTTTATACCATAAATATGACACCCAAAAATATATATATATATATTTATATATATATATATATATATATATATATATATATATATATGAATAAAGGCTAAAAGAAAAATTGTCTTAACCAATGTGTTTTATCCTATGAGGGACTTTATCAAAGTATTTGCCTGGATAAAGTCTCTCAGAGGAAAAAATGTCATGTAAGATAAGTTTTCCTTTCATCTTTATTCATATTGTGTCCTTTTACAGATATACTGTATCTGAAAATTTCATGGAATTTTCTGAAATTTTCACACACACACACACACACACACACACACACACACATCATCTATCTATCTATCTATATATATATATATATATATATATATATAAATATATGTGCATATATATATATATATATATATATATACACATACATATATACATATACACATATATATATATATATGTGTGTATATGTGTATATATATATATATATATATATATATATATGTGTGTGTGTGTGTGTGTAAATATACATATACATATAATTTTTATATATGAAAACAATGTCCGATAAAGTTCTAAAAGTACAAAATGTGTCGCTAAAATTTTTCCTACTTTGCCATTAATTTTTCTAACACACACACACACACACACACACACACACACACACACATATATATATATATATATATATATATATATATATATGAGTGTGGCTAATGAATATAATCTTTTGTTGGGGAGACAGTGAATTGCTTAATGTTGATAAATATTTAAAATGTTATTATTTGACAATGAAGCAAGTGTTTAAGATGTAATAAGACAACTGATAACAACAAAAACTTCTTTTATGAAGAAAAGTTGTTTTTTCTCTTTTATGTATGAAGTATTTTCTGCAAGCTTTGTTTGTCCATTCTTTTCTGATCACTGGATACAAATTCATCACTGAATAAAAAAAAAACAAAAAAACAATGAACACTGAAGAAAAAAAACCCAGTAAAGCAAGTGGATAAAAATATAAACATCTTTGGGAGCAACATTGTGAAAGCTTGACGTTTGGATGGAAAACGAAAATGGATGGAAAAAAAAAAAATGATATTCCTTTTTTGAGCAATGAGGCAAAAACGAGGGACATTTTTGCAGAAAAATTTCTGGTGCCAACCAAAACTTGATTTTGTTCTAGAAAAAGAAAGGATGTTTTTATTTGCCTCTTTTGTTGACTGAGGAAGATTGTGTCAATTTTCAATTCTTAAAATGGTTTAGGAAGGCAGAAGAAAGAATTAATAGCAAAGTGAAGAGAGGTGGGTAGGAATAAACATTGGCACAATATTCCTTGGTACTTTCTCTCTATTATTCCCATTCTTTCAATTTCAGTTATTCTATCTATCTATCTATCTATCTATCTATCTATCTATCTATCACAGTCAGTATATATCTGTTTATAAATCTATCTCAGTCTAATATCTATCTATCTATCTATCTCAGTCTATTTATCTCTATCCCAGTCTGTTTGTTCCTTCCTCCTTCGCTATCTATCTATTTTTCTATCTATCTCAGTCTATTCATCTCTGTTCCAGTTCACTTATTCTTTCTCATCTTCCTGCCTTCCTTCCTTACTATCTTCCTTTCTTCCTCCCCCACCTTCCTTCCTTTCTTTCTTCCCACCTTCCTTTCTTCCCACCACCTCTTTCCTTCCTTCCTTCCTTCCTTCCTTCCTTCCTTCCTTCCTTCCTTCCTTCCCTTCCTTCCTTCCTTCACAACTTGTCTGTTCATCTGTATCTTTTTCAATCTCTCTCTCTCTCTCTCTATATATATATATATATATATATATATATATATTTATATATTTATATATAATTAACAAAGCATTTATAAGACAAATATATACATGTAAATCAACAGAAATAAAATAACAAGCAACTGACTGTTAATACAATAATCAAAGACTAATCCTTACATACGCATATATAGCATTATCTATCTACAATTAAACCGTTTAAATTTTATTTAGCTTTTTTATTGGGAAAGAGTGCTCAGTATCAGACATAGATCATTAATAGAGACTGTCATAGAAATAGTTCCACTATATACGTCCCAGAAATATGTACCACATAATTAGTAGGATATTACTAGCAACGGTCTTTTCATCTAGTTAATGACTTATCATTATTTAGAAGTTATTTCTGGGAGGTATACATGTATGTATTTCTGATGCACCCCTCTCTCTCTCTCTCTCTCTCTCTCTATATATATATATATATATATATATATATATTATTATATAAATATAGTTTTACGGCATGCTATGTTTATGAGATAAAGAGCTCAATATCAGAGATAGAGCATATGAATATAAAAGTGAACATTGAAGTCAACACTCAGAGGCGACAGGCTGTTTCATGTTAGATGCAAACATCAGTGGCCTGATGATTGTGTCAAGCATGAAACAGACCACCGCCTCTGAGTGTTGACTTCAATGTTAACTTTTTATATATATATATATATATATATATATATATATATATATATATATATATATATATATATATATATATATAAAATATTATTAAAAGTATTATTAAAAAGTGCTCAATGTATAAAGAAAAAAAAAAAAATTTAACATGCAGAGCTTTTAGATTTTAAATAAATTAGGAGATCAGCTGATTATGCTATCTTGGATTCAATCTTTCTGTATGTTCAGGTGATCCAGGCTAAATAATTTCCTAATGATTTATTTTTTAAAAATAAATAAATAAACACAGAATGTGAAGTGTAATAGATGGAGAGCAGAAAAGTAAGAGTATTGAAATTGCATCGGATGGTGTTTGTATGAAAAGTACATGCTTTCATCCTAGTTTCAACAAATTCAAATGGAACTTTTTTGTGTGTATGCATTGCTTCATTATTTCTGATCTCTTATTCAGAAAGCTTTTACTGGTCTAGAAAGATAGCGTGATCGGTTGATCTCCTAATTTATATATATAAATATATATATATATATATATAAATGCAAAAATTTCTCAGACTTAACTTGTAGAAAAAGACAATATTTTTCCCAATATTACCTTTTCTAACAGAATCACTACTCTCCCAAGCCAACATACACAACAACTATATCAAGGAATCAAAAGAAAATGGTTGATTCCATCAACACAACAATACAAACAATATTTCTACACATGAAAATATTCTCTTCAAACATAAAGTAATTGACACCATTATTCAGTTGACCATATGAATATACAATAGTGTTTCTAAATTCCTCTAGATGCTAACAACATTTTGTTTGTTGTTTATAGATACTTTGTTCCAATAAATTCATTTCGTTTTTTGCCTTGACAAAGTTCACATTGGATGAAATGTGCTGGCTAAAACAAGTTTTCCTATTGTCTTTTTCCTTAATACATATATTTATATGCACACACACTCACATACACAGATATATATATATATATATATATATATATATATATATATATATATATATATATATATGTATATATATGTGTATATTTTATTGAATATGAGAGAAAGAAAATCTTTTATTTAGTTTTTCCAACATTTTTCTGTTTGGTGGGATAAGTTGATCAGTGTATGTGAATATGTTATATATATATATATATATATATATATATATATATATATATATATATATATATATATATATAAAAGTTATCTGCACATGGCAAGAAAGGAAAGTTTTAATGTCTGATAGACGTGATGTATACGCAAACACCGTGTAGCCATATATATATATATAAAGTGCTGGATATCAGAGATATATATTTGTTGGTATCAAGTTGGGACTAAAATTGTTCTCATTTTCAAGGCAGTTTGTTCTTGGATATTGTTAATTTCTTTTTATGTTTGACTGTTTAAAATGTGTTCTTGTGCTGTTTTGAATCCTCGTAGTATTTTAAAGAAATACAAAATAGAAAGTTGCTCACTCAAATTCCCGACACGCACAACATGTGAAGCTTGGAATAAACACTTCTAGTCGCATTTAAAACAACACAAAAACACATCTTAAACAGTCAAATGAAAATATCTACAAATGCTGGAAAAATAAAATAAAAAATTAATTATGTTTTCTATGTTTGTCATATTTAATGAAACAGGTTTAAAAAGAAAGCTTGCCTTACATATATATATATATATATATATATATATATATATATATATATATATATATATATATGGCATAGGAGAGTAGTGGATACTGGCTTGGATTGAAGAATCAGAGAGCTGAATTTTAATTCCAGTCGAATCCATTACATTCACTAATGTGCTAATACTCTTGGGAAAAGTATTATTCCTCTTTTTCTCCCTCCAGCTATAGGTAGATAGCAGGACAGATTGGGTTCTATAGCCTTGGATGGCAACTGGTCTAGGAGAAGGACAACTCTGAATTCAAAAACCTGCAGTGGCTCATAGTACACCAAGTTTCTGTATTCAGGCCTTCAAAAAAGTGTGATTGGTTGTGCACAAAGACTTCACCGCTATAATTAAATCATATGTGATGGCTTCTGGGCTGTCTAAATGTCATATGTTGAATATGAAGAGAGAGTCCACCATCCCAATATATATATATATATATATTTATTGTTTAGACATTTAGATTTATATCAAACCATAACCTCCCAAATGTGCCCTTTAAAGTAATGTGAATTAATAGTGTCTAAGATTTTGAATGAAACCTGCCTCGTGCAATGTAATTTATTAGGGTTGTTGTAGCTTCTTCCTTTAATGTTGGTCTTCTCCCTCACACCTTACCCATCTATATCTAGAGACAATACGTGTTAGCTGACACACAGTGGGGTTAAGAATAAGGAATTGAAATGGTACCTCTAACCCACTCATATCTCCTCTTCCTCACTTTAATTTTACATATGCTTGATGTGGTCCATCAAAAATGTGTGAATTTCTTTTCATTTTGGAATTTCAACTTTTGGAAGTAAAGTCTGATGATCCAGAGCCCTGTTAAAGGGGTTATGGTGAAATAACTTATTACATGGAACCTTAAAGTGGTCTGTTTTTATTCAAACATATCGGCTCTGAATTTTACATTGAGCTCTCCAGATATCATCCTCCTTGGGTCTACCCATGCAGATTACCTAGTTTTCCATAAACTATATATATATATATATATATATATATATATAATTATTTTATAAAAATTATAACATAAGTATGTTATAATTTTTATAAAATAATTATATCTGCTCTACTTTTTGTATTGAGCACTCTTTTTAAGAATAGTAATTGTTGGTTATTGGAATTCATTCCGTATATACCAATTATATACTTTGATATATATATATATATATATATATATATATATATATATATATATATATATATATATTGGGATTGTTTTTATCATTGTCATTATTATTGTTATCTGTGTTATTATCATTATTGCCCCCACATTTTTTTTTTTTTTTACTTTTGTTTCCATCATCATTAATGTTAAATTTGCTGTTAAAACATCTACAACTATTATTAATAATAATTAAAATCAAGTTATTATCACTATCAGCATAATCACAATCGTCAAGAATACACAAGCAGTTAGTGTTGAAAATACAAACATCATCATCACCATGCCCACAAACAGGACCAAGCTTAACTAAAGTGGTGGTGAAAGAGCCAGACCAATAGGAGTGTATGCACACATCTACATGTGTGTATGTGTATATCAGAAAGTGTAGGTTTGTTTGACGATATATATATATATATATATATATATATATATTGTGTCCAGCATGAAACAGCCTGTCACCTCTGAGTGTTGACTTCAAAAATGGACAGTTTATACACAACACCTCAACTGAAAATTGGAAAAATATAAGAAAAAATAAACAGATAGATCTTGTCAGTTCTTTTAATAAAAATTGTTTGTCTATCTATCTATCTATCTATCTATCTATATATATATATATATATATATATATATATATATCCAAGTATAGGATTGATGTATACAGAATAAATTCCAATAACCAACAACTACTATTCTTAAAAGAGTGCTCAATACAAAGTAGAGCAAATATAATTATTTATTCGAAAATTATAAGATAAATATGTTATAAAATCACTACAAAAATAGCCATTTTATTTGATCACTTCTGGTGTCTTATTAACCCCTTTATTATACATTCAACACCATCACTTGATAAGACATCAGAAGTGTTGAAACAAAATTGCTATTTTTGTAGTGATTAGTTTGATTGATGTGAGTCTGTGATGCTTGGTTTCCCGCTATTTGCGATCATCAGACAAACTGATTAATTTTTAAATTTTGGATTTATATATGGTTGCATATATCAGTGTTTTTATGGTAGTGGGAGGAAAATTTTTTGTCAGAATGCCACTCGTATTTACAAAAACAGACATACACGCACGTTCACTTATTGCCATACTCACATCAATCCAACTAAATATGTTAGCTCTATGACTGATATTGAGCACTTTCCAATAAGTACAACACATATATAATATATAAATAATATATATAAAAAATTGCATATATATATATATATATATATATTTACATTTAGATACATATACATTTTACATGTATATATATATATATATATATATATACTGCTCAAGATATATATATATATATATATATACATATATATATATACATCTGTATATAATATATATCATATACATCTCTTGTTATGATATATATATATAGTTATATGATATATAGATGCACATATATGAAACATTGATTAACATATGTTGGCACCTTGGAAATGGATGTGCATGTCATAAAGATACATATATAAAATTTGTATATATATATATTTATATACACAAACATAGTGATATATGTTTGTGTATACATATACATTTTGCACACACATATATATCTTCATACAACTGTGTTATACATTTTTGTAGTTAATATATATATATATATATATATATATATATATATATATATATATATATATATATATATATATATATTCATATGGCTGTACTGGGACAGAAAAATTATAGTTAGGTTTTGAAAGAGCTTGGCGATGACTACAAATATTTCTTTCGTCAAGTTGGAGCCTTACCATATTCTATCCTGGTCTTTTTCTTTCATTGCATTTTCCTTTTTTTTTCTTTTGTCTTATCTCATCGTTGGTGTGTTTCTTTCCCCTACACATGAAATCTAATTTTGGTTTTAGCAGCCAATAATCACTGTTTTTTTGCCACTTTTTTCAGGGTGAGGGTGTGTTTTTTTTAATTTCCTTTTTTTCCTGATTATCTTTCAACCCTTTATTTATTTATTTTTGTAAAAAACAGAAATGAAAGCGTCAGTTGATTTTGACGAAAATGTGTTGTTTTCTTGTTTTTTATTCTTTAGTCATCTTCATTTTTGCAATGTGATGCAGTTTATGTCATTTTCGGTGGGACGTCTTTCAGGAAGTGTGCCTTGTCCCCATCAACTCAGTGTTTGGTTTCAACAGAACATGCATGATGCAGTGGCTAGAAGAAAAAATAATGCCCTCCCAAATTCTTTTGGCCAATCGTAAAAATTGACTAAGTATCTGAGTAAAATATAATCATTCCAACGACAAACATGTTTCTTCTTTCTCTTCTTCTTTGTCTTCATCATCATCTTCTTTATCTTTTCTTCTTCTTTATCCTCTTTATTATCTTTACCATCTTCTTCGTCATCATCTTTTTTGTCCTAGTTTATTTTCTCCTTCTTCGTCTTCTTCTTTATCTTCTTTTTTCATATCCTTTGTCTTCTTTTTTGTCGCCATTATTTTTATCTTATTCTTCATCATGATCATGATCATCATCATCATCATCATCATCATCACCTTCTTCTTCTCTTACTCTTCTTTATCTTTGCTTTTTCATCATCATCATCATCATCATCATCATCTTCTTCTTCTTCTTCTTCCTCTTCTTTATCTTTTTCATCATCATCATCAACAACATTTTCTTCCTCTTCTTTAGCTTTACCTTTTTCATCACCATCATCATCTCTTGTTTTTCCTCTTTTTATCTTTACCTTTTCATTATCATCATCATCATTGTAATCATCTTCTTCCTCTTCTTTATCTTTACCTTTACCTTTTTCATCATGATCATCATCATCATGATCATCATCATCATCATCGTCATCTTCTTCCTCTTCTTTATCTTTACCTTTACCTTTTTCATCATGATCATGATCATCATCATCATCATCATCATCGTCATCTTCTTCCTCTTCTTTATCTTTACCCTTTAACTATCATCATCAACATCATCATCATCATCTTCTTCGTCTTATAATTATTATTATTATCTTCATTTATTTTCCTCCTTTTTCTATATCATTTACTTCTTTGTCTTATTTGTGTTCTCGTTTTTGAGTGCAAGAGCAGAACACCAACAAAATGAAGTCCAATGAGATCCAGTCCCGTAAAGTGTATATTAAGCACATGCATCACAAATGTTTGTGATTGGAGAAAGGTTTTGATAAAAGTAGCGCATAACCTAGAAATGGAGCCCCACTAGTTACAAATACCTCCAGCTTGCCTAACCCCCAATCCACTCAAACAGTCTTAAATTGAAAGCTTTTACCAATTAGCTAAATGTATTGTACACTTTAGCTACCATATGCATAAAATTTAAAAAAAATAAAACAGCTCCCTCCTCATCCAGATCTTATGCTCCCTGATTACTCCTGACCCTGAACAGAGATGCATAGTGCATCAGCCCCAATCGGATATGTTCAGCCATTTAAGGCCATGCAACTGTGGTACTGAATGGGATATTTACTGCAGTCTGTCTTAATTTACCAAGAGAAAGCATTTACATATGAATAAGCCAATCAGTTATCAAAAGCCATGAAAGCCATACCTGGTGTAGTGTCAGCAGATTTATTATTATTATTATTATTATTATTAATAACAAGAATAATAGCAATAGATAGGATCATAATTAATTTTAATCAATAGCTAGCTATAGATATATCTATCCATCTACCTATACTATTGTGCAAATTAATTGAAACAACCGCTTTAGTTTCCTTTCTTTCACCATACAGTCAGTTTTACACCCACTGGAATGACAGGGTGTAATTGATTTCTATTTTTTCCTCAGATTAGGTCATTTGTAGTGGAGTGCAGTAATATGAATCTATTTTTTGGGGTGTAAGATGAAAGTTGTTTGGCCGTAAAAAATAGTGCACCATTTTTATCACACCCACACACTCCAAGAAAGCGTACAAAAAGTGTAACACTGCACAAACACACAGCCAAACCTTACCAGTGAGGAAATCAAAGTACTATATATTGGCCTGGAAACTCTCCTGATTTAAATCTAATCAAAAATTCAGTGGTCAATCTGCAAGAAATGACTTTGTGGCATGGACATACAAGGTAATAACATATGCACTGGATCATGTTTCATTGGAAAAAAAGTAAATAAAAGCTGAATTATTCATTTTGTTTCAATTAATTTGCACAAGGGTGTATCTAGCTGGATAGCTTGCTAGATAGATAGATAGTTATAAACAATGTGGAAATAGGAATCTTTAGACCATGTGTTTCTACTTTGTAGCAGGTTCTAGATATAGTCTATTGATGAAATGGGAAAAGTATGAAACTGACCCTTCCCTGTTCTTTTGTTTAGAGCTAATGCTTAGAGTTAATGCTTAGGGCTAATGCTTCGAGCTAATGCTTAGGGCTAATGCTTAGGGCTATTTATAACCTTTAGATACACTATTTTATTCATATTTTATATTTTATAAAAATATAATATTGTGAAGAGATTAATGAAGTTAAACCAGACACATACCGTATCTTAACAACTTAAATGAATTCCAAAAAGAAAAATTATCAGAGGTCATAAAGAAAACAAATGATCTGCCTGACATCTTCATCCCTATCTATAAAACTAGAAATAAAGTTGCAAAGGAAAGTGAGGTAAAAAACGATTAACTTTCAAATGTTAAAAAAAAACAAAAACACAAAAAACAAACAAACAGAAATTATGGTTATTAACAAAAGAAAAAGACCACGTGAACTACATATTGGAAATGTCAACATCACACAATTAGAGAAATTTAAATATCTTAATAGAGGATGGAAAATGTAACAGTAAAATCCAAACGCACATTGGAATAGCAAAAGATGCTTTCCAAAAGTGAGACAAGGTATTAAGAAACAGGAAAATTTCATTAGAAATTAAAAAGACCATTTTGAATTTCTATGTGATATCAATTTTCTTATATGACAGTGGATGCTGGAGAATCTCACCACAGATAAAGAGAAAACAGAAGGTAGCAGTAATCTAGTTCCACAGAAAGATACTGAGAACTCTTTAGACTCAGAGTGTAAGCAACGAGGAAATCTTAAAGACAATGATAACAAAAAGAACATTTATAGTTAGAATCAGAAAGAGAGCGCTGAAATTTTTGGGTCGCCTTATAAGAAAAGAAGACTTGGAGAACTTAACCCTCACAGGGTATATCGAGTGTATGAGAGATAGGGGAAGGCAGCGAGTAATCTACCTGATAAGCTTGTGTGAATGGATGGCAGAACATGGGGCGAATGTCTTTGGTGAAGGGAGAAAGACTGATAATGGTTACATGATATAGGACGGTGTGGACATTTCGACTTTTCAGCACGGCTCTTTGTGAACTTCTTCTGACCCATAGTGTCATTGAAGGAAATTTGCAAAATATTGCAAAAAAGACACAACACAACAGAGGTCTTTCCAGAGCGAGATGAACACGTGTACCACGAGAGGTAATACTCGCGAAGCTTGAAGCTCACTGCGCCAACTAGGTGATGCTTAACTGAAACTCGCTCGTCTCAAAATTCAGCTCGTATCTCAAGGTAAAAAAAAATCGTCTGAACTCCGGTTCGTATCTAAAAAAACTTGTATGTTGGTACCTTCGTATCTCAAGGTTGGTTGTATATATATATATATATATATATATATATATATATATATATATATATATATATATATATATATATGTATGTATGTATGTATGTATATATATGTATTGACGACGACATATAAGGCGCACTTTTTACTAAAAAATATCTTTTAAAATTCCCCTGCATCTTATATGGCATATGTAGCTTTATAATTCGCGATAGTCAGCCGAAAATAGCTACATTGCAACTCCTATTAGCTTAGACTTTAGTGTAACTTTAGCTATTATCATTATTTTGAAGGCTATTATGCAGATTAAAATTGTTATCATTGATAATATTCATTATATTAATTTCATCAGGCTTAATATTAGTACTTTGTTTCTCTAAAATTATATGCAATAAATTCAAATTATATATTTATAAAATATATTTGTTTCATTAATATTTTTCTTGCAATAACTTCCGGTTGCATTGGTAAATACAATCAGAATTTTTATATCCTAATTATTGCAATAAAACGTTTACAAAACGCAGGTTGTACAGATCATATAAAGGATATAATAAAGTTTTTATAGGTTCGTGGTCTTTTTTTCCTATTATTTTTCGTTTAATTGTATTCGTGGCTTGTTTAGCCAAAATAATACCTCATAAATATAGCCGAGGCTGTACCATTTACTACTAATTTTACTAATTTTACTAATTACTAATTTTTCTTGATTTGACCTGCTGAAATTGGGGTACGTCTTATACACCGTGCGTCTTATATGCCGTCAAATACCGTATATATATATATATATATATATATATATATATATTATATATATATATATATATATTTGGAGTTTGTGACCCTGGGTTTCACGCTTTGGCGATCATGAACAAACCGATTAATGTTTTAAAAATTTGGGTTTATGTAGCATAAACCCAAATGTACATAAACCCAAATTTTTAAAACATTAATCAGTTTGTCTGACGATCGCTAAAGCGTGAAAAGGTCCAAAACTCACATCTATCCATCCAACTCTATCTCTGATATTGAGCGCTTTCTAATAAGTACGGGTATATAATATATAAATAATTATACATATATATATTTATTTATATTTTATACACTTTCACACACACACACACACACACACACACACACACACACACACATATATATATATATATATATAAAAGGAAAAAAGACAATAGAAAAACTGTAGTTTTAGCCAACGCGTTTCGTCCAATGTGGACTTTTTCAAGGCAAAAGACAAAATGAATTTATTGAAACAGTATCTATAAGCAACAAACAAAATGTCGTTAAGAACTAGAAGAATTTAGAAACGTATATTCATATGGTCAACTGAAAAATTATGCTCATTACTTTATGTGTGAAGAGAATATTTTCACATGTAGAAATATTGTTTGTATTTATTGTGTCTTTTTTCCTTTATACATATTGTTTTTTTCTTTAGGTTAGAAATTTTTATACACACACACACACACATATATATATATATGTAGAGAGAGAGGGATAGAGAGACAGACATAGATATAGACTAGCAGTAGAGCCCGGCGTTGCCCGGGGATATAACAGTAAGAGATAGATCAAGTATCGACCATCATAAAGACTGAAAAATAAAATTGACAAAGATTATTGTTTAAGGTTGACGGACACGCATGTCTTAATTATTTTTTTTTTTTTACGAATTGGTCAAACCCAAATTCAAACAAAAACATTGTTTTCAATCGTTATGAGTCTATCGATTGGTGAATAGAATTTTATTATAAACAATTGTCTTGTAAATGGAATTTTTAAAGCATTCTGAATGTATAAATAAAGAAAAAAGTGTGCAAGACAATAAGAAATACTACCTGACCCCCCCCACCCCAAAAGTGGATGTTTGTTTTATCGGCTGAAAAATGTAAGAAATCCGATCCCATATATAAAGGAACACACACACACACACACACACACACACACACACACACACACAAAAACAAAAACAAACAAACAAACAAACAACCTGGGTTTTTTAACCTAAGTCACTCCACGGAATCGCTAAAACATAGAGCATAGTCTGATGAAAAAAGACGCAAAGTTTATGAAAAAAAATTTTATCGTCAAAATGCTTATGTTTTTTTTATGAAGAGGATAGACTAAATTTTTTAATTATTTTTTAAAAATTTTCCATCTTTTAGAATATTCTAAATTTTGATTTAAAAAAACCTTGTTTCTCTTTGTCGCAACAAGGGGTAGTAAATAACATAGATAATTTTTAGCGCGTTTTTTGTATTTACACACATTAATTTGGAAAATCTTGCAAAAATAAAAATAATTGTCAGATGTTAATGAAACTTTCAGAAACTATTCACAGATGATCGAAATTATTATAAATATTTTTTTTATTAAAGTTATCGCAAAAATATATTTTTATATTTATTAACACCCCATAACTAATTTTATGAAAACTCTAGAAATTGAGACCATTCGGTTTTAGTGATTACAATAGTTAAAAGCACAAGGCTTTGAAGAATGCAAATCATGTTTTTTTTTGGCCAACGTCTGAAAATCAGCTGTGAATTGTAACATACAAAACTCAATAAAACAAATATTTTATTTAGTTTCAAATGCTTTTATTTGTTTTAATTTGTTTTTATGAATATGGACAATATTTTCTGAAAGTAAAAAAATTTTTTCAATGAAAATTGAATTTTAATACAATTATTTCTTATTTCTTTAATTTTAAAAATTTTTAAAAAAAATTTTAAATTGAATTTTAAAAAATATTTTAACATTAGTTAAAAGCAACATCAACCTTTCAAAATGTCCGTGTGAGATTGTCATTGTCTAGTGCTTTGAAAATTGTATAATTTGGACCAATCAGATTAGCCATGGTAATTAGAAATGTAATTTTTGTGTTTATAGTCGGACAGTAATTATCAAGTACGGAAGACCAACCAGAATACAATTTAGTTGCATTATTTGAGTTCAGCATTGTTCTCCGCTGTTAAGCCCCTTACTTTTGCGAAACAGGTATGGAGAAGTTAATTTGAGTTTTCAATTTCAACTGAGAAGGGTACCTACAAGTAACAGTAACATCTTATGAAATATAACTACTGCTAAACTTTAATTTATATGATCTTATTTTTTATATTAATCTCAGTTATGACATTTTTCCATAAATGAAATATCAAAATTAATAATAAAATGAATGGAAATACAAATAACACAGTAAAATGTAATAAATGTACATAAAATTATAGTATTTTATGTACACTTCTGATAAAATTTCATAAGAAAGGTACCTAAATTAATTAGATACCTTTTTCTTATGAAATTTAATCTCACTATTAACAGTCTTATTTTTTAATTTCTTTATAAAGCATCGTAAAAAAAAGTACAAAAAAAAAAATTTAGAGCGCTGAAAGTTTTCCTTAAAAGTAACGAGGTAAATAATTTGTTCACTTAAATAATTTCACTTCCTTCCATCCGTAGAAAGAATTATCCTCCCGTAAGTTATCTAAACGTCATGAATGTGCCTTTCGTCAATCGTCAAGCGACGCGAAAGGTTATGACCTGCTTTGTTCTATTTTCAAATTACATTTTTTCGGCGCAGAAGCTAAGTTAAGCTTGGTTCAAAATATTTTAAATAAACAGTATAATTTCTGTTTTTATTAAAATCAGTTTTGAAAAAATGATAATTGATTTTTAAAAGAATATCAAAGTCGGATTTTAATCTTTTTTATCAAATCGAAAAAAATGATTGAAAATGATTGATTATCTGTCCTTTTTTTTGACAAAAAAAAACAATATTTTTAACGAAAATTTCAGACGTGCTAGGAACGATTAAAAAATGTAAAAAAATACCCCCAAAATACTTTGATCTTTCCTCTTTAATAATATGAACATTAGACGATAAAATTTTGTTTTCGTCAAGTTCGGCTTTTTTTCCTCATGCTATGCTCTTTTGTTTACATTTTCCTGGGTGAGTTGTCCCCCTTTAATTCTCATGATGTGTCTTAATCGTGTTTTCACATTGATTTTGTTAAAAAACAATTTTGTTTTTCCCATTTTCGGCGCCGTTAGAACCATCACAAGGTAATTTTATGTAGTCCTGTGAAGTTTTGTTGAAATC
Source organism: Acanthosepion pharaonis (assembly GCA_903632075.3). Lineage (NCBI taxonomy): Eukaryota > Metazoa > Mollusca > Cephalopoda > Sepiida > Sepiidae > Acanthosepion > Acanthosepion pharaonis. The sequence continues at coordinate 920,927 of CAHIKZ030001112.1, forward strand.
GGCTAAAAAATGTAGGAAATTGATCCAATATATAAAGGTTACACACACACACACACACACACACACACACACACACACACACACACACACACAATCTGCGTTTTATAATAAGTAAGATAGTGTAGGCAGATAATGTGGACATAGGACTAAACACTGCATAATGATTGTCAGTTTCTCGTTTCTATGCAGTTTTCAAACCAGAAGTTTGTTTATACACTTTCATAATTAATTATTTCTTATTTTGTTCATTTATATATTTCACTTATTCATTTTTTAAAATATTTTTCTTTGGTTTGAAATTACTTTGAGGCTAATGAAATAACCACAAAAACTCAATTTAGATAATTGCTTGAACTAGCTAAACCACAAGCATTAAAAAGACCCTAAAGAAAACTTCAGAGCTGCCCCAACATATAGATTTCTAAACCCAACAAAAAGCGAACCTCGAAAAATAAAGAAAATTATAAGGGAAGTTATTAACTCTGAACTAAGGAGAAATTTCGGTTTAAATTAATGAAATATATATAGGACCAGTCATAGACGGTTTATGTAACATAAATAATACATATAATTATGCATTTACCCCAATTTAATATAGATTAAGAAATCTTTAATAAAAATTTCTATTTATCCATCACTTAATCTATATTATGTAAAATCATCTCCCTAGCAAAGGAATACACAAAAATCACAATTGATCACCTAAAACTTATAATAAAGTTTTAGTTGATCTATTGTGACTTTTAATTTTCTGGTTTATCTATTCTACAATGAAATAGTACGATTAAAAGACGGGTACAGAAAAAACAATCCGGCGTAAAACAATACGACGTAGCTATGAGAAGATCTGACGGAGTAGAAACCTGTGAACTCGGAATATACATACTACTCACTCTAGCTCAGATTCTTACCAAAATGATACGGGATTGTACAGAGACAATGAGCTGATAATTCTAAGAAAAGGAGATAAAATAATAAAAGAAATAAATGTTTTAAAACAACATTCGAAATCATTAAAACAAACGAAACAACCTTTTTAGATGTAACATTAAACCGCTAAAATGTATGTATTAACCGTTCAGAAAACGAAATGACAACCAACTTTATATACACGCTTCTTCCAACCACCCATCCAGCATAATCAAATAAATCCAATTTTCTATTTATTGCAGGTTATTATCCCACAAATCATGAAATGACAATATAAATTCAATGAAGCAAACGTCGAATCTGAAATAGCACTTAAAGACAGCGTTGTTTTGACAGAACTTACATTAACACCTAACAGAACCAAAATATCCAACAGAAATAGAAATATCACATGATTCAACCACTCATATAATAAAAATATTGACAAAGTATTCATTATACTAAGAGATAAACACTTCCTATAATCAAAATTCACAAAGTATGCAGGAGAAATACTCGAAAACATATCCATTAGCTGCACTGAAAGCATACTACACATAAAAAACACAAGAAAAATTACCAGTACAGCACAACCATCCCTAAAGCTTACTAGTAACTGCAGATACAAATGTCCTCTAAATGGTAACTGCATACAAAACAACGTAATATATCAATCTACGGTAAGTTAATAGGAATTACATAAGTTTCCTTGAAACAGAGATTTAAACATCATTTAAGAATAAAAATTATATACAAAGAGCATATATAGAAACTCGAAATACAAAGCAAGATACAACAAAATAAGAAGGAAAATAAGAAAAAAAATAAAATCTGCTTACAACAGTTGGAACCTTTGTGTAAAAAGAGAAAATAACCATAATCACATTTCCAGAGCAAGAAAATTTCCTAAACAAAAATCAGAGTTTATTTGTAAATGCAGACACGAAAAGAATATTTGCTCTGCTACCTAAAACTATATCATGACCAAAAATAGAAGCTAAAACGATATAACGTAAATCTAATAAACTTTATTTTAAAAACCAACACTGGAATATAAAAAAAATATACAGAAGAAAAAATATACATGACAAATAAATAACTGAATTTCATAAAGGAATAATAAAATATAATACATAAATAAATGAAGTAAGAGATTATGCCTAAACATAACAAAGATTAACCCTAAATAAAAGAATCGGGAAGGGTTCAGTCTCCTGTTTCTCCCATTTTACTTAATCCACCTTAATCTACTTTCTCTTATTTCCTTTAATCCCCAAGCTTACTATACAAATAGCTCGCTAAAAGCGTAATGAAATATGGTCTGAAGTTTTCTTGTAATGTGAAATTAATAGTCGACATATAGTGTTGATTGCTGCGTCCACACTGTTTATATCTATAAACGGTCTGATATTGATCACTCCTCCCAGAATATAGCAAATTTGCAACAATATATATATATATATATATATATATATATATATGGTGATTGTCACTTCTTGACAGAATACCGTCTCCACAACAAATTTCCTTTTTCTTTTTAATAACGTTCAGACTCACCGATCATGAGACCGCAGATGACGTTTTAAACTGGCCTTATTTTTACAAGCTTTTGCGCAAACGTTGCTCCTGAAAGGGGTATCCCCAAGCCCAACAGGCACGGCATCAACCTGAATTTTCATGTCTTGTTAATCCAAAAGCTGACTTGCACACTTTATATCAGAGTGTACAAGAAGGCACAAAGATGGATTTCTGATGAAACCTAATGTGACTTGAAAGAGCAAAATTACCACATAAGCTGCATAGATGTTGTAAGGTTAGTGATACATGTGTGTGTATTAAAATGCTTTCATTGATACTATCCATGGCTTTAATACTATATATATATATATATATATATATATTATAATTAAGTAATTGATCGTGTCTAGAAGAAACCTCAACAGAATGCTGAAAGCACTGAATGGCCGTTTCGCCCTATATTTGGGACTCATCAGCAGTGTGCATCCACTACCAAGAATTGAAACCCGGACAGTTACGTTAACAGGCAAACGTCATACCAACTGTTCCAACGGGCGTCGGTGACGTCGAGGTAGCGAATCAGACTCGATATAGCGCCGCTCGATCACATATTCCGCGGTGGAACTCATCCGAGTTTTCTCTTTTACCCATAGAACTCTTCCCTCACGAGCCACTACTACTATCACCAAGACGCTCCATCCAGAGCATTAGAAGTTCGAACAAGAATATCCTTGCTTGAACCGGCTCGTGGGGGCATATATTATTATTGTCTCAAATTATCCTAATTTCTATCACACACACACACACACATATATATATTGTTGATATGAACCAATATTCTTTTATGTAAATTTAAACTCCACCAATGACGTGGTAGCAATTTAATGGATATAGACATTTAAACACAGGAAAACCTGATGAGTTTAATTTCATACATTAGTATCAGAAAGAAGGTTAATTTAAATGACTTTGAACCCGTAATTATCATTGATTTAAAACTATTTTGATCTTGGTTTTTCACGTACAACCATTTCGAGGGTTTACAGAGAATGAACAGAAAAAGGAGAAAAATTCATTAGTCTTCAATTTTGTCGGCAGACATCTTTTATCTTTTTTTATGAAGGACGTTGAAGGAGAATAGCGAGAATAATTCAGGCCAATAGAAAGGCAACATTAGCTCGAATAACTACTGTTTACAAAGGCGGTATAAAGAAAAGCATTTCTGAATGCGGAACACGTCGAACCTTGAAGCAGATGGGCTGCAACATCAGAAGACCACGCCGGGTACAATTCCTGTAAGATACAGAACAGAACAAGAAACGGAGGCTACCATTCGCTAAGAATAAGAAAATAATGATACAATTTACTATGAAGACGACAGTTGGGATACAATTCACTCAGAATCACAAATTTAGGACAATAGAAGATGACCTGGATTTCTTCTGTAACAGGCAGATTATAGTTTGGTTACCCAGGACGGTAAGGAATTAGGTAAATTAATCTATAATCCAACATTATTTTATATATATTATATATAAATATATATATATATAGATAACTAGATGTTCGAAAAACGTGTTTGTGTAGTCAATTTTTAAAACAGTACGTTGAAGTAAAGTGTTTAAAAAAGTGTTTCAGACACGCGTATCTATTAAATATAACGTCTAAAGTTATATATATATATATATATATATTTCTTTTTGAAGACTAATGCTGAGAGTTTATATCCAACTTGGTATACCTGAACAAATTCAGATTATACACAAATTCTGCTCCTATAATCCTACTGTCGTAGGTAAGACGATAAACTACGCCCGACAGCAAGGCCTGTGACCATATCTGATATATATAAAACAGAGGATTCTGTGTGTCTGTCTGTATGTCTGTCTGTCTTTGTGATACCTTTTCACTGCAGATCCATCCAACCGATTTTGACCAAACTTGGCACAAACATTGTAAAATGTAAGAGATAGGTTCTTAGGGTAAAAAATCGATAATCTTTTTAAAAAATCAATAATTGATAAAGCCGATCAAAAATCGATAAATTCATCTTTTTTTACTCCGATTTCTTTCAAACTCGGTATGTAGATTACTTACATCATGACGACCTCAACATTACCTCATTTTTATTTCTACGCTATTGTGTTTAGCGAAAAACCGCGAAAAACGAAAAATCGATTTTAACATAAGTCGATTTCAACACAAATTTTTAATTAAAATCTAAACTCAATTTTCAGTCAATCTAATACAAACTTCATTCATTTAACTTGATAATTAAGTTCACCTGTATAGTGAAAACCCGCGTAAATAACGAAAAATGGCGATTTTTACGGATTTCTTTCTTATTTTTCGTTGATTTTTCAAACTATTTTCATCAAACCTAACAATTGTTTTATAAACGTCTCCTCTTTTAAATCCCTGGTAGCACACTGACAAAATGATTTCAAAATCTCCAAAGTAATTGTGGTCTGAAGTGGATCATCATGTTGCCTATTTTACTCCTTCATGTCCTCGGCTGAATAAATACTACTTCTGTTATATCAGTAACTGCATTAATTCAAAATGTTTGAAGATAAACTCATTTACATCTAAACATGATGCTGTTTTTGCTTCTAATTGAACGTTTTTCTGATCGACCAGCTGAGTATGGCTGCTAGTCCTTAACAAATATAGCAATTTTAAACAATATAATAATCAATGAATAAATACAAAATACCCTAAATAATCCAGAATAAATAAAGAGTTAAAAGTAAAAAAAAAAAAAGAACAACACTACGCAATAGCTATGAAATAACTACATTATGACCGATAATTATTTTGATTTCAATAAGCTTTAGAATAATTTGAAATATAATTGCAATAACCGTTAGGATAATACAATAAACCGGAAATAACTGACCTTACTACCCAGAATGCACAAGTGACCAGCATATATACATAGTCGAGCCACCAAACTACATACATAGCTTGAAGTTTGTATATATATATATATATATATATATATATATATATATATATATATAAATAAAGTTGTATATATATATATATATATATAAATAGTTATATATATATATATATATATATATATATATATATAAAGTTAATTGGTAATCCATATGGATAATTCCAAGGAGGATATAAATCCTGAGAGCTCAATGTAATAAAAGAGCAAGGGATAATTAATTAACAAATTCATTATTTTGATATATTTTGATATTCATTGTTTTGAAACCGCCAGGTCTGACGATATGAAATCGAATTCTCGATTTTGCGAAATAAAATATTACCATGGTTATTAAACATTATGTGGGATAGACAATTATGCATCTCAAATTGTCCAAATCGTGTATAATATGCAGAATTGTCAATCCCACAAAATGTTTAATATCTAAAAACCACTACACTAATTAAGTTGCTTTCTTCCAGCTTTTCAGATAAGATGATTAGCCATCTTGACATCATTTGTCGTAAGAATCTCTGAAAAAGATTTTGAATTATTCAGTTAGAAAGAAAACAGGTTAAAAGCATTTTGTGTCATCCTCACTGTCTTCCAACTGAACAATGTTGAGAGGAAAAAGATCAATCAGCCATTCAGTGATGGTACCAACATTCATACTCTTGTTTCTAATTTCAAAGTCCATTCAAGAAACATGAAGAGAACGGTGAATAACTTTTTAAAAAAGTGGGAAAACTAGAGAGGAAAACTGGATCAGGAGGTCACAACCGGTCACAACCGGTCACAACATTATTTCAACTGCCATATATGGTCTGGGGCACCTTCTGCTTACCTCGGAGTTCTTGACAAGATCCAGAGACGGATATGCAATATAATTGGCCCTGATCTGGCGTCTCGTCTACAGTCACTCTCTCACAGACGCGCCATCGCCTCTCTCTGTCTTTTCTACAAATACTTTCATGGTAATTGCTCCGATGAGCTGCTTTCACTAGTTCCCAGACTTCATGAATTCAAGCGCCCTACGAGGCTGGCATCCCGCTCCCACCCTTACACTGTAGAAACTTTTAAATGTAGCCGTCTCTTCTACTCCAATAGCTTCATACCTCTCACCTCTCGCCTGTGGAACAACCTTCCCAATTACTGTATCCCTGAGAGCTACAATCTCCAACTATTCAAATGTAATGTCAATCGACATCTCCAGTTACCTTGATCTATCCACTATCCCTCTCCTCATCCTTTCTTCTATCACTCCTATCTGCTCTTGCTCCAAATCTTCTGCAACCACCTGCATCCTAGTGGCTTCACGCCTTGCTCGGGGCGTAATGCTTAACCCCGCCCCCCAAAAAAAAACTTAGAGTTAAGGCGATCAATTAGAAGAGATCCAACTCAATCCATAAGACGTTTGGCACGTGAGGGAAGAATTTCAGCTATGGCAGTTCAAAAAGCAATGAAAAAAATGTTTGAAAATGAAAGCATACGTGAAACGTGTAAGGAAACTTGTTACTCCAGGATAGAATGTTAGAAGGTTAGAAAGGGCGAAGAATATTTTGAATAAGTTGGAAAAATGATCCTAGAATAATATATATATATATATATATATATATATATATATATATATATATTTGTATCTTGTTTCAATGCTTCATAAGCTCCCAACCCTTAGCTATGATTAATTAATGATGAACATGTGATTTTCATTTATGATCGATTTCATTACGCTTCTTCTGTTAAGCTTGGAGAGTAATTATATATTCTTATTGGTCAAAAATGATTTGCTCTTGTCAATAGGAAGAATATTTTTCGTCTCCATAACAATGTAAAGCCACGTACAGCAAGAATAATGCTGGAAAAATACTGGAATTCGTTTGGTTTGTCCTCTCCCCGCACCCAATATTTACCTGAACTTGCACCAACCTATTATTAAATTAAATTTTGACATATCAAGGGAAAACAATATATTTGTCTATAAGCTTTACGATGAACGTGACACGTTACTGTTTCACATAATTTCGCAAACTATATTCTATCCTCTGATAGGCTAAATTTCTACGGATATCACGACCTTCACTTAAAGTAAGGCAATATTCTTTATTAACCGCCCGAAAAATTAAGACACAAATGAAAGAATCTCACAGGGATTCCTCATGCGTATCATCATCAATCATTCTGAAGCCATTAACCACTTTTTGCTTTCCCAGGGGATCTTCTTCACATGTTACGCCAATAAACCATAACAGTCTTTTCCCCATTTCATAAACAACTGCGTGTTCTACAACATAGCCTAATGAACAAACGTAGTGGCAATCATATGTGAAGGTCGACCAATTTCCTATACGATTGCTGACCCGCCTACATCATTCCATTAATGGATATTGAAATCAAAGTGGCAAGAAATTCTGATGTAGGTTTTAAACTGATAATCTACTGTCTATCTTATAGGTCCTGAATGATAACTATCAAATTGTTTTATATATTTCATATGTCATATATATTTTATTTTTGTATGCCTGTTGTGATTTTTGTGTCTTTTCATAAATGGAATTTGAACTTGTCGAATGATGAAAGCATTATCAGATCAGTCAACAATGTAAAGTGATTCCTGGAATTGTGTATTACAAAAAGTGTCGATTATACTATATATATATATATATATATATATGGGTATATGATAAGATATAATAATGAGGCATAGTATATATATATATATATATATATATATATATATATATATATGTAGGTTAAAGTGCTCAATATCTGGGATAGAGTGTATGTAAATATAAAAAGTGGACATTGAATTCAACACTCAGAGGCATGGCCTGACGATTGCGTTTAGCTTGAAACAGACACTCGCCTTTGGGTGATGACCTCAATGTCCACATATATATATATATATATATATATATATATATATATATACAGACAGACAACGTCCCAAAAATATATACACACTTCAGGAAAGGAGAAACTTGTATAAATATTGCAATACTAAATTTATTCAGATATCACGAGATTAATACAAGTTACCTTTGGACTCTACAATTACAAGAGATGCTCTAAGTGGTGGCCTTTAGCTTCCAGGCATTTATTAGTACGGCAAACTATTGCTTGGGCAACGTTCGACAAAGTGTTTAGTGGGAATGCTGCACATATATTTTCAATTTCTTGTCTAATGGCCGCCAATGCAATGCCATCTGTCGAGAAAATATCGTACTACAATAGTGTTATCACTATTTGATAAAACTACAAAAGGCAATTTTTTCTCTTTCTGAAGTGTATATGCAATTTGGGGGTCAGACTTTATGTGTGTGTGTGTGTGTGTGTGTGTGTGTGTGTGTGTGTGTGTGTGTGCGTGTGCGTAAGTAATGCCTAAACTGTATACACCCATTGAATATAAGACTATCAATTAAGTTCTATAAAAAGAGGATTGATGTTTAATTATTCTAAGCGTTCACACAAATACAAACTGATGACCGGGCTGTCTCATTTACTGTTCTTCCATACAGTTGCAAACAGTATTAAACAGTAAATTTTTTACTTGATAATTCACTTTCAATATTATCGTTTTGGGTGTTTTTAGATAATAATAAATTATACAAGAACAGATACATAATACTACCGACAAATTCTGTAATGTTCGCTATCCAGAACCACCTATCAAATCTAAATAATATGAAAATAGTCACAAACACTTCCTAAACCATTTTGGATATAATCAGATCAAAAAAAACACCCATAACAATAATATTTCAGAAGTAGGCACATATAAAATAAATTGCCAAAACTCTTCCTCACAATACCTTGGAGAAACATGCCGAAAAAACCCCATCTATGAGCACTAAAGAGACCTCATAAATAACAATTTAACAAATGCACTAATCATACACAGAAAAAGATTCAACCACAATTTTGATTTTAAAAATGCTACATTCAAAAAAGAAAAAGAAAAAGAAAATAATTCACTCACATCAAAATCATTGAAAGTGCCTCCATTGAATATTATCCAAATATTAATCTATGCGCAGGTTTTTTTTTCTCAATAATACCTTTCCTAACAGAAAAGCTATTCTCCCAAGCCAACGTACACAACAAATATATCAAGAAATCAAAATAAAATCCAAACAATATTTGTACAGATGAAAATATTCTCTTGAAACATAAAAAGTAAATGACGTAATTTTTCAGTTGACCTAATGAATATATATGAGCGTTTCTAAATCCTTCTAGTGAATAACAACATTTTTTGTAGACATTTTCCTTGAAAAAGTTCACAGTGGGCGAAACGCGTCGACTAAAACTACATATAGTGAACTTATTGCCTTTTTTCCTTTATGCATATAGTGATTTTCCAAGCGTAGCTTAGGTGTGGCACAAGGCCGAAAGTGTGGGGCACCCAGTGAGGATCCAACTCACTACTCAGTCGTAATTGTTCTAGCGAGACAAGCTTGCTAACCACTACACCACCTCGAGGTGCCCTTCTTTATGCATATATATATGTGTGTGTGTGCATGTGTGCACAAATATATATATATATATATATATATATATATATATATATATATATATATATATATATATGTAGCTGGACATGTATATATGTACATCCATGTATAAGTATACATATTTATATGCCTTGGTAGGTTTGTATGTATGTACGCGTATATACAAGTATATATCTATAAAAACTCCAGCAGACACCATATATATATATATATATATATATATATATATATATATATTTGGTTGGATAGATGTGAGTTTGTAACCCTGGGTTTCACGCGTTTGCGATCGTCAGACAAACTGATTAATTTTTTAAAAATTTTGGGTTTATGTAGATTGTGTGTATTGTTGTTATTGTGGGAGTGCAGGGAATCTTCGTCTTGATGTCAACATGCTAACGCAAACATAGATGTATGTCCGTACACCTGATGAGATACGCAGACACACATACACACTTGCTCGTCCATATATATAGACACAACACCACCCATATACATACATATGTCAAATCCGAAATTGTCCACATATGTTTATATATGTATGAGTCCCGACGGACGAGCAAGTGTGTATGTGTCTGCGTACCTCATCGGGTGTACGGACATGCATCTATGTTTGCGTTAGCACGATGACATCACGACGAAGATTCCTGTCGGACCAACGGCATCTTCACTCAACAATTTTACCACGGGTGGACCGCTAGACGCCCACCGTGGCCCTTCGGTATTGAACTCACACTCTTTGGATCCATGGCACAGTGGATAAAGGCGTTAGTTAGATCCAGTGACAGGACCCAAAGAGTTGTGAGTTCAATACCTGGTTAAGGCAGTGGAGAACTTGGAGAGGTGAATTAACAGGAGATAACTGATAACTGATATCCATTTGACATGACACGTGGAACTGGAAGTCTACCCCAGCGAGCGAAATAAAGGGTTCAGTTCGACATTTCAACCACCTGAAGAAGCCCGGAGCGTACAACGGCCGAAAAGTCGTGATAAATATGGCGACAAAGATGAGGACAATAGTCCGAATAATTTAAATAAGTTACATAATACATCATCTCAGAAATATTGACAGATACTGAAGGCAATAAACAATGTAGCCAAAGAAGATACTATTCCCTATTTTGCTAACAGTGTTTGACCTCAAAAGTGATTGATATGTGATTGAAAAGTTTTTAGTAAGAGAATATCATCTCAAGCTTTTGATTAGACTAATAATAGATACTTACTCATTTTACCGTGAGATCCTTTCTAATTTCGTACAAAAAGTAATATCAAAACAAAGCTTGTTTCAAGGGTTACGTGTTCATATAGGTACTAAGTAACTATGCTGCCTTAAAGAGGAGACATTGCGCAAACATAGTGACTTTTTTCATTGTCATCTAGAGAAAATCACATGATGATTTGACTTTCAAAATAGGCGTTATCTTACCCATTTTACCCTGGTAGACGCTATGATTTTTGTCACTACCTTCAAGAAATAACTCTTTACAGAGTAAATACTTCGAGGGAGTTCTGATAAATATTTTTCCATCTATAAACACACGTTAAACGCACTTTATATCATCAATTTTTATAAAATCCATACTTAAAGTGTCTAGGATATGTCTACCTGCTACAACAATCGGTCTAACTTAAATTCTTTCGCCCTCACACTAAACGTCCCTAATGCGGACAACCATCAAACATAGATAACAATGCCTACTAGATGCACATTCACACACAACACACAAACGAATATACGCTATAATCGCGCATAGACAAACTAGAATTATGATATACATACACACATGAATTATATACACGAATGCTGCTTGACAGGACAGATGTACCTATGTTTCCTTATCTAGTGAAAAACTAACAAAAGTTAAAAATGTAATTTTTTTCTCTCCATAATTCATTCTCCGCTGAAGTTTTAATAAATGCAAAACATATTAGTTTCATAAACGTTACTTATTTGTTCCTTATTCTATCTTAGATACGACATATTAACAAATATCTACTTTGTTACTTTAATAATAATATAACATAATAAATCAATTAAAATATTAATTAAAATATTAAAATATTATAACTTGATTAATAATAAAAATTAACAATATTACAATTTAATTAATAATAGAGGATAACAACTTCTATATAAGCCATAAATCAATAAATGTAATTTCTAAGAAAAACTTTACAACTGGAAGAAAAATCTACGGCTGAAAAATGAAAGATGTTGTAGCGACTGCTATGCCTTTCCACGCACACAATTTATTCGTCTGCGATTGGCTAGTAAATCAATACTGCTTTTCTATAATACAATTTCGCAATCGCAGTCATCACTTTGAATTTTTCGGTCGTGAACTTGCTCACATGTTTCTTTGATACAAAATCAGTAATTAGCAAATTTTAACAAATCAAACATTTTAATACTAAATCAATTTTTCCCGCGTTTTCGCGCTGAGACTACCGGTACCTTTAAAATAAGCAATTTTGCCACAAGCCGTCAGTAGAGTCCAGCTATTTCGCCTGTCCACACAAATCTACGACTTTACTCACAATATTTCAAACACATACACAGATTTTTGTTACATATTATACATATCTCTCTCTGTGACTCAGCCAAGTTCATGAGCCAGAACTCTATTAAGTTTTCTAAACACATTTCTTAATTAACTGTATTCTATTCTAACAGCAAACTCTATTCAACATTCTTATTCAAGAGAAACTTTTTCGAACATTCAATCATAAATCAGAATACAGTTGAAGGGGAACAACTTTTTTTCCTTAATCATTACACTTCATTGCATTTCAATATATATATATATATTTGTTGATCCACATATGGAGTCTCGTTGTTTTTTCTTGAATCGTTAAATGTACAATAGATATATGCGCTAAGAACACGCATCACAATGTAAACAAAAGCAAAATTTCTTGAACGTGCGCGTGTAAAGAACGTTAAATTCCTGAAAACGCAAGTGTACAAAACGGAGCAAAAAGCGGATTGAAAAAGACGCGTAACAAATTGAAAAAACCGTTTAAACCCACAACCCCTGAAGACTGGAAATTTTACCAAGAAACATCGACGTCAGGATAAAATTGATATTTAAAAGTTAAGTAATATATATATATATATATATATATATATATATATACCGGATGTGACAGCAAAAGTGTCCAAATCGTGTACCAGCTTAATAGTTCATCCCACAAAATGTTTAATTTCTAAAAAACACTAAACTGAGTTTCTTTTTACCAGGTTTTCAGATAAGACGATTAGCTATCTTGATGATACCATTTGTTGTAAGAATAACTAAAAAAAACTCTGAGTTATTCAGTTAGAAAGTTTTGTGTCAGCCCCACTGTCTGAACATGAACAATGGTGAGAGGAAAGGATCATTCAGGCCTTCAGTAATGATGCCAACATTCACACACTGGCTTTTATCTTCCATGTCTATTCAAGAACCATCAAAAGAACGGTGAATAACTTTTAAAAAAGAGTAAACAGTAGAGAGAAAAATTAGATCAGGTCACAACAGGAAGGAGGGTCATCATTTCAACTTATGGCTGAAGAGATTAATTGCTAAAAATCCAACTCAATCCATACGACGTTTGGTACATGAGTGAACTTTCAGTTATGACAGCTCAAATAGCAGCGAAAAAAGACCGATTCATCACAACTCTTCTGTAAAGCTTCGAGAGTAATTATACATTCTTATTGCTCAAAGTAGAGTACACTTGTGTTATGAAAACCTCGGAGAATTCCAGTAAGATATCTTTAATCATTTCCAAGATACAACGGTCCGGAACTTAATTTAACAGTTAGACAATTTTGCTTTTAGATGATTTGGACAATTTTTTTACAGTGTGTATATATATATATATATATATATATATATATATATATATATATATATATTTTAAGATATTTTCATGGAAATTTCTTAAAATAATTGTCGGACTTTGTCCATTTCATAATTTGTGACGTCATTTGTTTACATTTGGATACGCTTTGAGCAGATATGAATGTACGTGAGAGATTCATGGAATATTGAAGTTTAAAAACAGTAAAATCGACCTTGCTAATCGAACGATTCTCCGTGGCTCGATCGGTTAAGGCACGTCAGGCTAAATGACGGTTCCGTATAGAATCCAGGTTCAATTCCTGTCCGAGAACGAATATTTTCTATGAAAATTTCTCGGACTTTCAGGCCGGTAAATGTTATTAATACTTTTTATTATAAAAACAGAGCATTGACTTAAATATTTGTATCTATAAAAAAAAGAATGTATAAACATAAAAAAAGACCACCCAAAAGACGCACAGTTATTCCGATTCAAACTGTAACTCTGAGACACAAGGTCTGCCGATCTTCAAACGCCTTCATTACAGGGATCAAAAAAGAAAAACCCCGTGAACATACATACATACATACATACATATATATATACAAACCCCCCAAATGCAAATACGTAAATAAACTCCTACTTTCTTACCTACAACCACATCATAATTACAAAGACACAGCAACTCATAGCCCATGAAAATGTAATAAATTTTCGTAAAATAGAAAAATCAAGAACAGGAAAAGTGTAAATAGATAAAAATTAATTCAAAGCATATCCTTATCATCACCAGTCCCTTGACTGTTTCAGTCGTCGGGTGTGGTGGGGACATAAGTGCAGAAAAAAAAGGTCAGTCTACTCTAGGATGATCTGTTAGTGGTGGCTCTCAAGAGTTCCGGCATTGTCATAACCGTCCATTCTTTGGTGTTTTATGCCCATCAGTTTGCTTTGCCGCCGCCGTTTCCGTCCGCCTTCAACAATATCTTGCATGATGGTCTTACAAAAGCTGGTATACCGTGTGATGCGACCAAACCACGCCATTTTCTGACGCTTAATAGTGGCGGGGAGAGATTCTTGCTCCGTGCATAGTCATTGGTTTTTCTGCTCCCAGTAAGAGAGGCGATGGAGCCTTCTCAATCATTTGTTCTAGAACGCCTGGATCCTTTTACTTGCCTCAATCAGGAGTGTCCAAGTTTCACACTCGTAGAGATTGGTGAATGTGACCAGCGATTTGTAGAATTTCAATTTCGTATGGAAGCTGATGTTGCTCTTCCATATCCTTTACAGTTTAGCCATTGCTATGACTGTGGTGATCCAGATACTGGTTTCTGCGTTGCAGGTGCCATCTTTTGATAAGGTCGCGGCCAAGTATTTGTAGCTAGACACTTCATAAATGTGGTTCGCCGTCCATGGTGGCGCTGACACTGGTGATGCTTATGCCATTCACCATTACTCTGGATTTCTCAAAACATATCAGGAGATAATAAAATTAAAATATGCAAACTTAAAGCAAAAACAAACAACTAGAAAAAAAAAACGGATTCCTATTATTTCTAATTCCTATAAATCTCCAGTGGTCTATATATCGTTCCCACACAACATGTTGTCTATATGTTCTGATGAGTGGATAAGGAGTGAAAGTGATGATTTTGATGACTGTATTTACATACACCATTCATACCTACACATGTTCCCTTTCTGATATTGAGTGCATTTCTCCATTCGCATATTTGGAAAATGGCTGAAAACATACCTTGGCTTGACCCAAGCCTTGTGAGAGAAATTGGGTAAACGGACACTTAGGGGCCGTCGAAGGTTGTGCTAGCACGAAGTCACAAGTCATCGTGACCGAGGGTTTGAACCTGCTAACCTTGTTCACGTGAGATAATGCGCTCCCTCCCAGAAACTGTAACTAAGGTCCGTTCAGCAAAGTTACAGTATAAACCACAGGTGGGCTCTGAGGGGGTTGAATAAACACAAATGTGCCTGAGCGGGCGTCTGGCATAGGGGTTAGCTAACCACCCTAGTAGATTCGGATACAAGTAGCCAGCCATAATATATATATGTATATATATATATATATATATTTAAGCGTTTCACCCCAAGCGGGAAGAGAATTGGAGCGAGAGCAAATAGGAGTGATAGAGGAAAGGATGAAGAGAAGGTTAGGGGATAGATCAGGGCATCTGGAGGCGTTGATTGACATTACATTTGAATAGTTGGCGATTATAGCTATCAGGGAAACAAGAAATGGGGAGGGAGTTCCACAGGCGAGATGTGTGAGACATGAAGCTATTGGAGTTGAAGAGACGGCTACATTTAACAGTTTCGACAGTGAAAGGGTGAGAGCGAGATGCCGGCCGAGTTGAACGCTTCAATTCATGAAGTCTGGGAACGAGTGAAAGCAGCTCATCGGAGCAGTTACCATGAAAGTATTTGTAAAAAAGACAGAGGGAGGCGACGGCATGTCTGCGTGAGAGCGGCTGCAGACGAGATGCCAGATCAGGGCCAATTACATTGCATATCCGTCTTTGGATTTTATCAAGGAAACTTGAGACAGATATATATATATATATATATATATGTGTGTGTGTGTGTGTGTGTAAGTGCGCGTGCGTGTGTGTGTGTATGTATGTGTGTTCACGTGTGTGTGTGTGTGATTCGAGGAGGTGGGTTCATAAAGAAAATGGACTATAGTGAATGAACAAATGAAAGTAGCAGACGAGACAATAATAAAAAAAGACAAAAAATGGCGGTAGAGTTTGCCTGACTTGAATATCTGAATTCAAAAGCTTCATTGAATCTTGCCTTCACATCTTCTGTGTGGAGATAGGCGACTTATTTCAGACAGATAGATTAATTCATTCATTTTGTTTACTTTCGAAACAAGTATTGCTGTCAAACGACTTTTTTAAAACTTTCTTTTAAAGTTGATGGAAATACTTTTCTCAGTACATATACCGTAAACTGTTACTTTTGATAGATTAGTAAGCGTGAAGCACAAAGGCATGGACAAAAGTCTGCAGGATCAGACAACAAAAGTTTGTACTTTTTTTTTCACACACACACACACACATATATATGTTATAATTCAGTTAAAATCAATTTGAAACTCAATAATATAAAGTAATGAATTTATTTTATTTCAATATTTTCTTAGTGCAAAGTATATAATTCTTTTTTCTATAAAAAAAGGACAAAAATAGCGAAAATGATTTTAAAAGATTCACTGCACTATCTCTTCGATAGATTCATTGTAAAAAGTTTTATTATTTTTTTAAAGATAAAAATAAACAAAAGCAAAAATGATTTTGACAAATATTTTTTCGTCGTTTTAAACTATATTTTATTACATTTTTTTTTCCTAACAGAGATGACTGATTGTATTTTTGTGTGACGTATTCAAAGATTTGATGCTGCATATACATTTGCAAATAATGACATCTTTTCGGCCATTCTGAAAAAAAGACATGGCAGAAAAAAGTTTTTTGTGGGATGGAGAAAAAGTATATGTAGGTAGAAAAGGATATGTAGATAGATGGAGAAAGTGATATGTAGGTAGTTAAGAACAGCTGAAAACTAGGAATAATCGAACCAGCGTTTATTTGTTTATTATTTGAAATCCTTTTTCTTTTTTTTTTTTATTTCTTTCTATTTCTTTGTTTCACCGCCCTTTAGAAAAACCTCGTATCATCTTTATCGAACAGGTAACACTTGGCACGTTTTAGACTTTTGCAAAACAATTAATTCTTCTATCCTTTCAAGGTTTTTTTTTCTTTTCTCTTTAAGAACTGAATCTTTCGTTTGAATAATTTATATACTGGGATTTGGATTTGAATGAACACTAACAGACTTTTACGGTACCGACTCTTTTCTCTAGAATTTGTACCTTTTGTTTGTTTCGTTACATTTGTACAAATTTCATCCATAAACTTATATTTGTCATCCAATACAATATTGGGGCTAATGTTTGAAAAAATTTATAGTTTATAGTTTCAAGTTTGCATATTTTAATTTTATTATATCTTTTTATTTTTTGAGAAATCCAGAGTAATGGTGAATGGCAGCTTCACCATGGACGACGCGAACCACTGTATGAAGTGTCCAGCTACAAAGTGCACAAGGAAAAAATATTGTAGTCTTCTCTAGTTTGTTTGTTTAGGGGAATCTAAAATATTTTAATGGGCGAAATAAAATATATCATTCTTTTTAGTCTAAAGAAAACTTTCTAGCAGAAAGATTATCAAGTACACAGAAAGAAAGAAAAAAGAAAGAAAGAAATTAAGAAAGAAAATAAGAAATAGAAAGAATAAACAGAAAATGAAATATAAAAATTTAAAAAAGAAAGAAAAATAGGTAAAAAACGAAGTGGAGAGGGGAAAAAGGAATGAAAGGAAGAGCGAAAGAAGGAAGAAAAAACGGAAAGAAATTTGAAATGACAAGTTGAATATAAAAAAGACAATGCATAGATAGATAGATAGATAGAGAGAGAGAGAGAGATAGATAGATAGATAGATAGATAGATAGATAGATAGATAGATAGATAGATAGAAGAAAAAGAAAGAAAGAAGTTGGAAATGGTAAATGAAATGTTAAAAAAACGAAGATGGAAAATTTATTTTAATAAAAACAAACTTTTACGACACTGAATGTTTTTTTAGAATTCGTATCCCCAGTTTCTTTTGCGATATTTGTGCACTTTTCATACACAATAATCTTGTATGTAAAATATTTTGATCTTTATTTGCTTCATTATATGGAGACTGTAATATTGTTTAATCCTTAAACATTGGAGGTCAACTGATAATTTAAACCTTTTCCCAATGGCACGAGTTTCGTCTATTCATAATTCGAGTCGAAATAACTATTATTAGGCAACTGTAAGGTTCATGACGTTATTGTTTACTAGGATTCATCGGGTACGTCATTCCCACGAATATTTGCCAGCAAATAAATATGGAAGAACAAACCAAAGATCGTGTTGTATTTGCATACATATTTCTCGAAGAGAAACAAGACAAAAATAGATGACACATTGGTGTAAAGATTAGGCAACTCCGTTGCGCAAGGAAACATTCAAGGTGTATTATATCGTTAAAATATTAAATTTAAGAACCAACATTTGTTTTATTTACCCTTTGATTTATTGGGTTGGTGCATAATACGTTTTTGTAAGCGAGTTATTTGTTAATAAAAATTTCCTGTTTTGTTTACTTTTTTTAATAAAAATATTATTTTATTTTCAGGTTATAAAAATACGTGTTGATAATCATACACTCTGGAATAATCATTTAAAAATGTTATTGTTGAATTGTTATGTTTCTTTTTTCATAATAAATATTATTTAAAAAACGCCTGATA
>CAHIKZ030001112.1:945000-952500 GCA_903632075.3 Acanthosepion pharaonis
TGAACTGCTTAGCATTTTAATATGCAAATTGCATGATTTATTTAAAAGATAAACACTCACAAATAAAGAGTTTTCTTTTCTCATAGATACCCGGCATTGTACGAATGAAATAATTTAAATATAACAACGCAGGAAGACTACATTGCAATAGTGTTCAGCCTCTTTCTTACATTGAAGAACATCTCGCTCACAGATTCATAGGTTTACAATTTTATGCGCCCTGTCGGCCAGAGCTTCGGAATACGCCGACTGTACCTCTGCAGAGGGATGAGACTCCCCCAAATGAGGTGTCCTCGGTAAGACGATAAACTATATTCAACAGAATGGCCTCTGATCAGGAGGTTTTGAGGAGCTTGGAACCACCTCTTAATGACCCCCGGGGTGGTAGCACCTGATAGGATTCCAACTATAAGCAAATAGTTAATCCCCAAACTGGGGTCAAACCGCTATGAATGTGTGAAAATAAGTTTCAATGCCAGCAATAAATTTTTGAAGAAAAAATTATTGCCAGCATTGAATTTTTGGATGAAAAATTATTACCTGCAACACGTTTTTGAAGAAAAAATATTACCAGCAATAAAAATCTTGTCGGCATTAAATAATTCATTGAGGTTGATATGCCGTAAAACAAACCAAACCAAACCTTTTTTTCTGTTACAGTAATGTTCACCCTATAAAAGGGCTGGGGGTCACTCGTCGTAGAGGGTTACGTTAAAATGCAGTTTATACGAATAGGAGGCGGCGATAAAGGTTAACCCGAGACTTGAACAGATTAAGATTGTAGTGAAACATCCTCTTGGGAGTTGGTTCTACAGAGGTTTGGTTCACGGGAAGAAGTTTTTCGAGTGAAACGGACTTCTCTCCGATGGATTACGGAGGAAATTTGGGTGGTTTGCTAAAATATAAGTGTCACGGCGGGTCCTAGCCATGAAGGTTAGACCTGACGGTACCAAGGAATTTAGTTCGTCCGAACACTTTTCATTGTAATAGCGATAGAGCAGCTTTAACAAAATGGCCTCGGAGACGCTTTTGAAGTCTGGCGAAACCGGGGAGTGACGACTGGGCAGATCCTACCCAAATATGACAACAGTACTTCATTTTAGGCTTAATCTGGCTCCTGTAAAGGTAGGAATAGCATAAGGGTCAGGAAACCGATAATTTTACCTGCATCAGGGGTGAGTTTGAAGCCCAATGGTTTCTCAAGGCACTGGGCCTCACCGAGGGGGCATCCGTTCATCTTAATTGGTGGTAGTTCAGGGTCCGATCAGTGATGATGGAATGTAACTAGTTTGGTTTTCGAGACATTGAATATGACCAGCCAATTTTTCCCCCACTAGTTTAGCGAGTGCTTTCTAGTTTGGGGCTATTTTATACATTTTCTACAGATAAAAATAGTAGTTTTAATTAGGAAATTTTAGAATTTTTTTTCTATCTGAAAACATCTTCAGGAATTCACAACAGTTTATAAAAAGAATAAGAAAAATCAAAGAAACGTGAAATGAATTTCTGATGATATTGGAAATTATCTCCATTTTTTACTGCACAAGCTACCCACTGAGCGAGTGATGGAAGCATTGGCGTTTCGACCATGAAAAACCTGGGTTCGAACCTCGCAATAGTCGATTTGTCAAGCAGGTGACTTCTTGAAAATATCGGATTCAGGAATGATCGCAGCATGCAGCAATGTTGGGAAGTTCTTGAAAACCATACCATGAGTTGACCTACGCTATATGAGTAAAATTGGGTTGACAAAATTGTTTGGAACTCATTGATAGTTTGTGTTAGCGCAAAGTTATAAATAATTGTGAACTAGTGTCGGAACGCACAGACCTTATTCATCTACCGGTCATACCAGAAACTGTAACTAAAGTCAGCTCAGCATAGTTGTAGAATACATTACAGGTTGGCTCTATGGATATTGTAGAAACACAAATATGCCTGTGCAAGTGTCTGCAACAAGGATTAGTCGCCTACCTACCCTACTCGATAAAAAGCAATCAGTTTTTATTTATTATCGTTGTTCAACTCTTATTTACGTAATCTATCCCGGTGTGTGTGTACGAAGGCCGTTCGGAAATTAATGCCGTCTCACAAAATCAGTGGCAGATATTGATGTTGTGGCAATAATGTCTTGTTACAGATAGCAGCCTAGCGGCAGTAACAAAATAACGTCTGATATGAAAGTGCATACAAAACAGATATGTGTCACTGAATTCCTTCATGCAGAAAAAGTGAACACATTGAGAATCCCCAACATTTGGTGAATATTTAGGGTAACCAAAAAGTGGATGTGAGCACAGTTAGGCGATGGGTAAGCGTTTCAGCCGTGGCGAAAATGTAGGACATTTGCTGCAGGTTTTTAAGAGTAGGGCTTGCAGTCCCTTCATCTCATGTGAAAAAGCATGGCCAATGTTGGTAACTATATATAAAAATAATATAATTATAATAGGGCTTTGTAGCTGAAAACCTGCTTTATCGAACAATATCCCTATACCTGTATTAGTTGCCTTGAAAATTTAAAAAGGCGCATTAAATCCAGAGCTTCACTTGTAAGACAATCCCTAGCAAAAGAATTATGGACACTCTGCATTTAGAGGATGTTTACCAATTTCTGTTTTTTTTGTTTGTTTGTTTTTTTTTTTTTACTTTATAGCAAATAAACAAATTATTGATATGACACATTTTGAGATGAACAGCTTACTTTTTCTGAATTTATAAAATTTGTATACATATATATATATATATATATATATATATATATATATATATATAGTCTCTCACATCGAGTTCGACGTATGAGGCTCAAGCAGATCAGTTTCCAGGAAACCGACAGCTTGACAACGGCACAAGTAATTTGATTATAGTGGTGAAGGTTTCATGCAAGACCAGCCACACTTATATATATATATATATATATATATATATATATATATATATATGAATTTTATATATATAGTTTCACTAGTTATTTTGCTTCACTTAAAAAATTTTGAATTTCAACAAGCATACACGCACACACACACATATATATGTATGTGTGTGTATGTGTTTAGTTGTTGAAATTCCAAAATACTAAAACAAGCAAACACATACACATATATATATATATATATATGTGTATATATATATGTGTGTGTGTGTGTGTGTGTGTGTGTGTGTGTGTGTGTTTGGTTGTTGAAATTACTAAATTTTTGCTGGAAGGAAATAACTAGTGAAACTATAAATATATATATCTATATCAAATATATATATATATATATATATATATATATATATATATATATATATATATATATATATAGAGAGAGAGAGAGAGAGAGAGATAGATAGATAGATAGATAATATTAGTGGTAAATATACATACATATGCAAAATATATAAATACCCATACATGTATATTTTTAGAATAAAAATTCCAAGAGGAAGAATTCAGGTAGAACTCAATGTCCAGGACAGAGTAAGGATATAATAAAAAGGCTTAAACACTAATATTCCATGGTCATAATTTATTCCATTGGAATCGTAAATACGATCCAATTCATGAGACCTACAAATTCAAAAAGAAAACAGAAAAAACAACTCCGGAAATAAAAACAGAATTTAGAGCGAGTGTAAGTATGAGGAGGAGGGAGATTAAACCTTAACAGAGAGAATTTTAGGAGAGGTGGGTGGAAGGGAAGGGGTTTAAGTAAGAGAAAAATGAATGTTGTCGGATGTCTAATGCATAAAGATACATTTCGTGGTGACATACACACACCATAGACAATCTAATGTTAGAGTAAGTGGGAGAAAAAGACGAGGTAGGGGAGAGAGATGGGATGATGGAAAGTAAAATTGAACGGCGTGTCACTTTGTAATTGAGAAAATTTGACAAATTTAATATCGACTACAGGTTACAAATCAAATATAAACATATAAAAATAAATATAACCATTATCTAATCCAGCAAGAACCTATATTTTTATGTTCAAAAACACATGCGAATACACACATACACAATAACATATACACGTATATACACATAGGCGTGTACCCACAGACACACATATATATACCCATGTACACACATATAAAAATATATTCACATATCTACACATACACATATTCATGTAATCCATATACACACACACTTTTCACATACATATACATACATACACATGCACACATGCATATACCCATCTATACACATATACACACACACACATATATATATATATACACACATATATACACATATACATATATACATACATACATACACACATACACATACATATGCACACATACACATCCATACACATTCATACACACATCCACACACACACACATATATATACACATATATACACATATACATATATATACACCCTTACATATACACACATACACACACATGTACACATACACATACATATATATACATATAAAAACCAAAAATATAAAAATATACAAAAATACATACACACACATACATGCATATATACACACATGCATACATCCGCATCCAGTCCTTCATATATATACACATTTACCACATATATACGTACGGACATACGCATAGGTGCACATAAACATATATACCTAAAACCTACATTTCTATACAATTATATACACCCATTTAAACAAATAAACAATGTATCCCTATATCTATCCGTCTAACTATATATACACATATATATACGTACATATACACCCATATACAAATATATATGAGTACATACATACCAAAACATAAACACACATCTATACACACACATCTACATATACATCCATCCACATATATAACCATCCATCTACATATACATACATCCATACACGTATACATAAATATACACATATACACATACATGTACATCCATACATACATACACATATACCTATATACACACACCTACATATGTACACATATATACACTTATACACACACAGCTAAGTACATACACATATATATATATACACACATACACAAACATACATATACACATACATATACACATACATATATATATATATATATATATACACATACACATACATACACATACACACACATACACATACACACACACATATATATATATACACATATACACACATACACACACATATATATCCACATACATACATAAACACATCCATACATACATATACATATAAATACACATACACACACACACACACACATATATATATATATATATATATATATATATATATATATATATATACACACACATACATACACATATACATACACATATACATACGTATATTTATATAAAAAATTAAAATTTAAAATCTAAATAAATAACATTTCAAACATTTGGACGTAACAAAAAAAAAACCGGTAAAAATAAATAAATACATAGCGCATCACAAACATACATTAATGATAATAGTCATTCCATTAAAATGCCATGCCCGATGTTATTGAACCAAGATATATATATATATATATATATATATATATATATATATATATATATATATATATAGCTCTATCTCTGATATTGAGCGCTTTCTAATAAGTACCGCGCATATAATATATAAATAATTATACATATATATATATTTATTTATATTTATATTCACTTTTCACATATATATATATATATATATATATATATGAGACATTTTACTACAGAAAAATATGTACTCTTCAGCAGAATGCGAGCGTGGGTTCCCCTAGAGGAATCAATCATTAGATCTGACGTGCTTTTACCTCTCAGCTACAGAGTGCGTCGATTAGCAAGTAAAGTGGAATAGTGACTATAAACACAAAATTTTCTCTGACTTTTGAAATAGACATATCTGCTTAGTTTTGTATCCCAATGTCAACAAAGAAATTTGTTAAGGAATGTATTTTCTATTTATTAATCCGTCAGATTATATATTCATCAATATATATATGCGTGTGTATGTATGTGTGAATTCTTGTGTGCACTTGTATTTGTATGTATTTGATGGACCTGGATTTTGTTAAAAATCTTGATTTCAAAACAACATTTTTAACTTTTCATACCTCAAATCAGGATTACAGCTTTGATAAACCAGCCAAATAAATCTAAAAGTAGCCACGAGTTACGATCTGTCGTGGCCAGTTTTAAAAAGAGGTTAATCAATGGCAAATTAGTCGTGATAGGGTCGATGGGTAAACTTGTAAAAATAGGGTTTTTGGACAAGGACAACAATGGGATAGGTTGGCAAAGCTTTGATCTGG
Organism: Acanthosepion pharaonis; assembly: GCA_903632075.3. NCBI lineage: Eukaryota > Metazoa > Mollusca > Cephalopoda > Sepiida > Sepiidae > Acanthosepion > Acanthosepion pharaonis. Next base: position 951,221 of record CAHIKZ030001112.1, read on the forward strand.
TTGGCCAAGGATGAGATGATTTACCTATTTTTGTTTTTAACACCGTTCAATTGTAAAGTATGTTTCTTTTCCTTCCTTTCTCACGAGACAGTATCTAAATGAGATATAAAATCTACACCCAACCCAACCCCCATATATATATATATATATATATATATATATATATATTTTCGTCTTGGATGCTACCTGAATTTTACCAAAAAAACAAAATAATTTCCATGCCTGAAGATGACTGAATGTACAGTTCAAAGTACTTGCGTATTAAAGACAGACCTTATACAGCTTATATTTTTTAAAAAACAAGGATCATAACATTCATCGAGTGATTTGTAGGTTAATGCAACTTTAAAATTTTGTTTGCGAAGGGATTTCGCCATTTTATATAATTAACTTTACTGATCTACTTTTGTATGAATGATTCATTGTAATATATATATATATATATATATATATATATATATATATATATATATATATATATATATATATATAAGGATTTACTCTTGGACTAATATCCTAATCTTATTTTTTAATCATTTCACCCTAAGCAAAGCAATAAAGCCACTAAGACGCAAGGTGTTACTGAGTATTAGAGAGCATGTGAAAAATAGACTATTAAGCAGAAAGTACAATTAAAGATCAAGAATTAAGAAGACAGATGATAACGATTTCCAACGCGAAGTGCGATAAAAGAAACTGTTAGCATAGAACTTGCGGTTACATCAAATCATTTCAACTATAAAATGGTGAAACCTCACCACCAATTTGGTACTGTTCTTGAATTCATGAAGTCGAGGTAACATAAAGGAAATTTCAGCATAACATTTACCATGAAAGTGTTTATAGAAAAGGCGCAAGGATGCTATGTCACGGAGGCGGGAAAATGACCGAAGCTGAGATGCCAGGACATGATCAATAATAAAGCAAATTCTCCTATGCATTTTGTCTAGAATATCTAGCTACATACCAGAAGCACCAGACCAGATGTAACAACAATGTTGACAAAAAGGCAGAGTTATAAAGGTGATATATATATATATATATATATATATATATATATATATATATATATATATATAGTTATAGTTATAGAAAAAACTAGGTAATCCGTATGGGTAAACCTAAGGAGGATAAAATCCAGAGAGTTCAATGTAAATCCAGAGCAAATAATTTAAATAAAAACAGACCACTTTTAAGGTTCCATGTAATAGATTATTTCACCACAGCCCTTTTAAAGGACTGCAGATCATCAGACTTTTACTTCAAAGGTTGAAACAAAA